>OVBJ01002456.1:260-17820 GCA_900406535.1 Noccaea bulbosa
AATTGGTGTCGATCGACACTAGACACTTAGAAGCTTTTTACATACTTTCTTCGAAATATTTGAATCATAGACCGACTGCACAACAATCAAACAAGAACATGTATAGCCAATCCACAATCCTGACCTCTAGATCATGTGTAAGCCACTTCCAATAACTAGCATCGTCTGATACCTCTTCCAAAATACACTTTTCTCGTTCACGGATGTTACACATGCTGACGTGTCAACACCAGGTTCACTCTCAAGATTATTTTTAATTAAGACAAACTTTATTAGAATAATTACATGATATGTCATTGCATATTTGATTAGAGAATGAATATGTATTATTAATTTAATCAGAAAATTAATTATTAATTAAAATTATTTTCATTCAATTTCTTTATTTGGTAGCGACNAAAAAAAAAAAAAAATTTGCATATCCTATGGTTTGAAATTTTTAAAATAAAGCAAATATCTAAAATTGTTAAAAATCTCACATAGAATATATTCTGGGGTAATAGTTAAAAAACATATTATAAAAATAGATCCAAAACAGTCATGAGTAGAAAACTGATTTAATAGGTTTTCAAACTTTAAAGTTTTTTTTTATTTGATTTAATTTAGTTTTTTAATTGAACTGAATAATTAAATCATATANGTATATTTTTTTAAAAAAGTTAGTTTGACCAAATTTTAAACATAATAAAGTATTATAACTTATCATATAAGTTAATTTATTTTAATTATTTAAAATTGATCAAAAATATAAAATATATATGCCATTTTTTATTTATCAAAATATAAATTTATTTTAAACATATTAAAATTTGATACACATAATCCACAGTCAAAATTGGTGAATATTTTGTAAGAGAGAAACTGTTATAGAATTAAATATTAAATTCTTACAATGTAAACGATGACAATAAGCAAACTAAGATATTACTCGAGATTTTGTCTAATGTAAATAAATATTTTTTAAAAATAACTAATTAAGAAAAAATAATCCTGTGGGCACAGGTCTAACTCATATTTATTTATTGTTTCTAGAAAATGAAGAAAAACAATCATATCATATTTAACTGTAATGATTACAAACAATATATACAATTTTACCAATTTTTTCAAACAATAACAATTTAAATATAGATTATTACGTGTGATTGATATTATATTTTTGAAATCTGATATTATGTATTTTTTTTTTGAAATTAATTAATAATAAATTATGAAAAATAAATTAAAAAACAATAATTTTAACAAAAAATAATTAACAAATAATTTTAACAAACCTTGTACATCAGTCAAACCTTGTATAAATAATTAACAGAATACATCAGTCAAACCTAGTCTTATATACAAGGTTTGACTGATGTATTCTGTTATAACAAATACTCAACTGATAAAAATAAATACTACTCGCAGATCTTTTAATATATATACATCGTTTCGCATCCTTTGGGCATGGAAGTAAAATTAAACTTGGGTCTGTGTTGATATTTTGTGTCAGTATATAAACTGTTTAAAGATGAATATTCAACATATGTTATGTAGCATAGAGAAAGAATATTCAAAAAATATTAAATATAAAAGAAAAAAGAGTTATGCTACATTTGTCTATAAATAAAACCCAAAAATAAATCTAACAACTAAAAAGTCACACGACCTATGGAATATATAGTTAAGAAGATTGATGTAATAGTTAGTCCATCTGGGAATATATGCAATTTGTGACACATCTTGTGTTTTGATTTTGATTCTTTCTTATCGAATCCCCTCGGTGTCAACACGCTAGAATCTTCCCTTTTCTCTAAAAACTCTTCTTACTTTCTTGTTTCATTTAATTTTGTGTAAGCTTAAATGAATGAAACTTAACCCCACATGTTACAAGATCAAACCTTTAAATCACACCTTACATATTATGTTTTTTTTTTCTTTTTTTTTTCCCTTACATATTATGTTCCTGCTTAGATTTGAACTAAATCAAAAGTTCCGATCGAATTAAGTATATTTTTTTTATCGAAATAACTAACCATGGGAGTTATCTACTGCCAAGTTATTTCACCACCCTCGTTGTTACGGATCCAACATTGATATCTCCTAAGCCATTGGTTAAAAAAAAATATTGATATCTCACTCATTTATTAAAATGAATGCATCACAAACTACGTATAATATAAACTTACAAGAATCAAATCCTTTGTACGCGGGTCATACTCATGGGTTAAGGATTCCACTTGGTTTGTCATCTCAAAATTGTCAATTTAGTATATAAAAAATGTAAGTTTGCTTCTCTTCCAAGAAACATATATAAAAAGAACAAAGAACAACTTAGTAAAGAAGCACACACAGCTTCATCTCGCCGCAACCCAATTTGCTTTAGTTAAAACATTCCCTCCTAAAAGTAACCTAGCTCGGTTACATTACTATATATATATGATCTATTACTCTGGCTTTTGAAAAGGTGATCATGTAAAGAATTCTTTTTTTATTGATTTGACTATCGACGACACAAGATCTTGCACCCACATATTAAATTTATATGTGGTACCCAAAATTAATATTTTGATGATCACCAAATGAGTCTTGTATTAGTGGCAAACTCTCGGATCCTCGTAAAGTTGTGCGTCTTCGAGAATTTGGTTTTTGTTTGGAAAGAAGACAAATGTTTCATGACGTGAAAATGTATTTGCTTCGGCGCACAAATCCTAAACTAATTTTAATCAATCAATAAAAATGGATGTATAATATCTCGATGACTGATTTTCAATACACTTTGGAATATGGGATACAAGACTTTATCTCTCTACAATACACTATTATATATAAATGGTATAAATTAGTGTTGCGAGTTTCAGTTTAACTTTTTGGCTCATATGCATGCATGTGATAATGATAGTTGGATAAAACTCGTTCTTTTTTAGTATAACTCCCCAATATAAAAATTTGGTCAAAAAAAAAAAAAAAAAAAACTCCCCAATATAAAAAAAATGTCGTATGCACTTTAATTTGAAAGCACTCAAGCAGGGGTCGAGTGTATTGCTGGTTAATTGTTTTGCATGGTTCTTATAAAGCAAGTTTAACTCTGTCTTTTCCATTCGATGTCTGGTCAGTTGAAAATCAGGTGGACCAAAATTTTCGGTCTAAATTCTAGTCCTAGAGTCCAGACTTCCAGTCCAATGCTAAATCTTCATCAAAAACTATATTTAAGAAAATGATCTCTTTGCAAGACCAAGATGTGATAAGTGTGTATTTATAAATATGTTAAGATATAATTTCAACTTTTTTTTTAATTTAAAAATACAGCCAAGGACGTACAAAATCGAACATCCATAAAAATGAGAAGTAGGTAAGTAAAAAATTGTTATGTTTTGATGTCTTCGAAACATGACCACCAATTAGGCAATTACTCATTATATTGCTTGATGGTTACAATTATGGCATATTAAGAAGATGAATAAGAGAACTGTAATGCCTGGCGGATTAATTAATGCTTAATATTTCCGATTTAAGAATGTTGAAGTAGCCGACAAATCGGACAATTTAGGATAACGAAGAAAAAATCATGTCCGAAATGGTAAAAGTTATTTTAAACTTAATTTGAACCGGTTCATGTAAGGGAAGAATGAACGTAGACATGCATAAGTGAATCTTGCTTGGTATGATCGCTTTTGAATTATTGAAGAAAAAGAATAAAAGTGTTAGAAGAATAAATTGGCATTATAATAAAGAATAAATTCTAAGTGAATTTAATATATAGGTTTGTAACACTTTAATACTGTTCGCGTTATGGCTGCCCCATATGGCCCCTAAGACAATAGAAGAGAGTACATCCGGGGGAGTCTCATCTATTTTTTTTCTTCTTCTTTTTCTGGATAACATGCTAGATATATGTTTTATTTTATTTTAACATTTTTCCTTTATCATTCTTGTTAACCATATCGTTCTTGTACACATCATTTATGGTTAAAAAATTAGTGTAAGGTGTCTACGGCAATTTATGTGTAATGCCCATGTAATCACAGAAAAATGATATACTATAAAAAATATATCAAAAGGAGAGAAAATTACTAAGTTCTAGACTTCAACGCCTTTCATATTATCTGTCTTGGAATTCCTTATTCTATTACTGTTTGTTGTGAAGAAAACTAAATTTTATATACAATGTAACTCTTGACCTTTTGGGTCGCTCGACTCTAGAAATATTATTGGGTTCGATCTACAAAAACGCAGACAACTGAATAGAAAAAGTTACATTTTAGTCCGATATCTGACATATGGTACTATGGCCACGTTGTCCAATACAATAAAAGAAGCTAGATCTAATTCCTTCACTCCTTTGGCTGATCCCCAATAAGGTTAGAGAGGTCAAATAAGTTATGTTCGTTCTTATAAAATTATTGGCTTCTAGTTATAGTTTATATTAATTAATTTTCAAAATTAACATATGATTAATATGCTTGATAGCTGAAAAAAAAATTGACATTTTTTTCTCTTTCACTTAGGTTCCCATAGAAATGGTGAAATATAAATTGATTATATGTCTACAAAAGATAACGGAAACTAAACGGATAATACAAAAGATATCGAAATCTAATATGGAGCTACGTATGAAGGAACACAAATGAAAGGCAGAATTGGAACAAATGGTCATTGGGGGGCAACAGAAGAGAATAATACACTTCATCTTCTCTTTTACCCACAATAATGCAATTGAGAATCACTTAAAGCCCTCAAGGGCGCTCTCGTTATTTCCTTTCTAATTCTCTTCAAGACCTTTTCTCCTTCACATGAAACATAGTTTCAACTTGTATTTTAAATCGGTATCAAATGTCCACTTCGCCGTAATGTTTGAACGTAGGTAAAACCTTAAATAACAAGAGAAAAACATGGTATGGCAAATCCAATACGACTAGATGATCAAAACAAAAGTATAATTAGCACACTTCGAAAAACAAATGGTACACCATCCCAAGTTATGAAGTTAACGGGTGCCTATAGATTATCGGGAATTCGTGTGAAATAAAACATCCAAAATGGTCAATTATGGTTGAAATCGCTGTGGAAAATTTTGAGCCTTAGTCCGGCAACTTTTAAGATTAGACTTCTAATCATTGGACCACCATGAATTGGTTGATGACCACATCATATCACAAGGCTAATTCATACGAATTAAAATCTTTAGTTTTATTTCTTTTACTATATCCTCATGATGTAGAAAAAGTTGTGGAATCAGCATCTATTTAATTAGACATTCTCATTATAATGCTTATAAAAGCAATGTTCCTCAAACTTCCAATTTCACTCGCTTCCGTTGGCTTACCAGTTTCTTGTGATCTTTTCAGGTTGGTCCTTCTAAAATTCAATCTCCTTGCTCCATAAGTTTTTTTTGCACACCTAAACTATTACTTTTGAGTATGTTTGACTAAATGCTACTAGTTAACGTTTCAGGTGTTAAGCGATACGCAGAGAGAAAGATGAGCTGGACTGGAGGAGACTGGCTATGCGGGGCGTGTCAGCACGCAAACTTCAAGAAAAGAGATACATGCCAGAAATGTGGATACCCCAAGTTTGGAGGGGTAGATGTGTCAACGTACTTATACAACAGGACTGAAGTTTTGGCTGGTGACTGGTATTGTGGTGCATTGAATTGTGGGAGCCACAATTACGCGAGCCGAACAAGTTGCTACCGATGTGGAATGATCAAAGTCGAATATACGGATCAGTACTACGGAGCACAAATGGTTGCTTACGGAAATGATGCCGGAGCTTGTCCTCCCGGCTGGAAAACTGGCGATTGGGTTTGTCCACGTGTCAGTTGTGGGGTTCATAACTATGCAAGCAGGGCAGAATGCTTCAAATGCAAGACTACAAGGGATTACGGTAAAAAACCCCTGTTTATTTTCTTACATTTTAACCCAAAAGAAAAAATTCACTTTTTTCTTGGGTTTAAAGTTTACATTTTTAAAAAAATGTTACTAAGTATAATTCGAACTTTTTGATTGATATATATTCTTCTTTCTGATCTCTAGGTGGAGTCTAGATGGACGGGAAAGAGCTGATGAAGAATCAGTCGTTTTAATTGTAATTGTAATAGTCACACGAACCTTACAACAAGTGTTACTATTTTCATGACGCCTTCTTACGTTGACACTAAAAATTAACGTAAATACAAATGATTAAGGCGTCCCTGAGACTAGACTAATTAATTAACGTAAAATCGAAACAACATGCATGAATTGTTCTGCTACTTTTGTTTCTTCTAACCGAGTTTTGATGTACTCTACAAAAATAAATAACTGTAGAATCCTAAAACAAATACATGTCGCAATACGTATATCAAATACTTTCTTCCATTTTGACAAAAAAAAAAAAAAAAAAAAAAAAAAAATTTNAAACTTTCTTTCATTTGGTGTACCATTTGTCCACTCTGTTTAACTCTATAGTCAATATAAGTTCTTCCTGACAAAAGTACCCTGTTGTAAGTCCACGGAGCTTCTTAACTTCTTAAGAGTTGGAGGAGACGACCGGGTAGTACATCCAAAACCAGCCAAAGTTTTTTTTTTGTTTGTGTGCTAAAGTTGTAATCATCTCTACGCTTTTTCTTTTATTTTTTCGTATATGTTCAATGATCTCATGTAACCTTTATATAATAACTAAATTTGACTCATATTGCCGCTCTTTTCAAAATCCATTAATACAAAGTACACTCAGTAATGAATGTTGAAAATACAGTACTTACATTTTCAGAATAAACTGGAAATAAAATAAGAAAATGATGTTTTTAAAATATATAAGCCAAGTTGAAATAAAACTTTGCCTTATCTATGGACTTTTCTTACAAGGGATATATATATATATATATATTTATACTTTTTTGTTCATTCTCTTGTTTCAATTGTTTTTTCATAATTTATCTCTTCCTAATCTCGGCGGGTTCGTTTTGGGAGTTCTGATCTCCGGCAGTCTCTTTGAGATCTGTTCTTCAATACCTCTGGGCTTCTGGCGGCTATGGTCGTTCTGGTTTGATGGGCACTGTCCTGTACAGCGGTGGCTCTCGGCTTCTGTGTCTAGGTTGGGTTGCTTCCCTCCGGTTAGGCTTCAAAGGACGGTTTTCTCTCGCTTTCTCCTCCTTCTCGATGGTTCCCTTGCAGCCTAGCAGCGGTGGCTCATCTCGCCTCCTCCCTTCTAAGGTAACCTGGACGGCAATTAGCAACTGTGAGATACATCGTGGGGTCAAACGTGTTAGATATATCAGATGGACTGTAGTGGGAACCAGAGATGTAGTCGCATAGGTGATTATCATCTAAATTGAGTGTTATTTCAATTCCATGCGAAGCTTTTGCCTAATAATCTCCAGTTTATCAAGTGCATATCAATTTTCTTGAGTTTTTCTTTATCAGAAATAAGTCCTTCTTGAGTTTTTTTTTTTTTTTTAATGAAGATGATGTTTTTCTTGACTTTTTTTTTTTTTTTGGGTCATAACTCGGATACATCTGCATGCATGGTAAAACTAATATTAGAAAAAATATAAGATATGAAAAATTAAAAAATATGTTTAGATATTTTACGAAATTATGTCTAGTTATTTTTTTTTTCCTTATATATATAATTTATCTCAATAAAACAATCTGTTGAGATATGTCTAATTTAAAATAAATTTTTCAAACAAGTTTTTATAAATTACAAAAAAAAATTTATATTGATGAGATATTTAATGAGTATCTTAACAATTGAGCTAACTTTTTTGGGATAAATCTCTTTGTATTCAATTAAACTAAATAATAGTATTATTTATTACTAAAAGCTACTTTGTGACCCAAACTAAAGAATTTTGTATATATATATAACACCATGAAGACCAATTTGTAATTGAAAGTATTGGAAACTGGATACTTAAATCTGGTCTTGACTCTTGAGGATGGTGTATCCTTCGTCTTCGATTTTGCCATTTTTCATCGGTTTCTGCTTCGTTGTCATCTTCGTCTAAGACATCTCCAGTGATGAAAGACAGAGGATATCGAAACTGGGCGGGTCTTCCGCCAGAATTGACGTCATCGATACTGCTCCGGCTTGGCGCGATTCAGATACTAGAAAATGCTCAGAAAGTGTGTAGATTGTGGTATCACGTCTGTAAAGACCCTTTGATGTGGCAGAAGATTGATATGCACAATGATTTGGGGCATGAACACAAGACCATTTGTCGTCACAAGACCATATGTCGTCACGCTGTCGATCGCAGCCAGGGCGGTTTGGTTAAGATCGACATTTGGTACTGATTCTCTCCTTAATTAGATCGCCGATAGGTACTTCTCTCTCTCCTCCCCCTTCTTTAACTCATAAGCAAGTCAATTTTGGTTTCTTCAGAGAAATTTTTGATTTTCTTATTTGTTAGCTTAATATTTTTTTGGATGATTTTGTGTTGATCTCCTATAATGGAGTTTTGGAAGATTGACGTTGAATGTTTTTGGTTCTTTATGCTTATATTGTCCCAAATTAATCAAGGAAAAGTTTTATATTTCAGGGTTTGTGATTGTTATTTCATTTTGAAGTAGAAAATATGTATCCACCATGATTTTGAGTTCTATTAGTTCATGCCTTCGAGTGTTAGGAACGGATCTTTTGCATCTTTGTCGTTCTTATTTCTAAATCTTAGCCTGTGTTTCTCACCTTGTACACACAATTACTTGCAGATCAAGTAATCTGAGAAGCCTTAAACTTAAAAAGTGCTTGCTAATATCAGACTTTGGATTTGCCACAGCAGTTGTGAAACTTCCATTGCTTGAAGACCTTGAGGTTTCAGCCTGCGATTTGTCAGGAAAGTCTCTGAAAGTTGTAGGCAAGTCTTGTCCAAATCTGAAGACATTGAAGCTAAACAACCCTTTGATCAACTATAATGATGATGAGTTTGCCATAGCAATTGCAGAATCCATGCCTAAACTTCGCCACCTCCAGCTTTTAAAGAACATACTAACCAACTCGGGTGTGAAGGCCATTCTTGACTCTTGTCCTCACCTGGACCACCTTGATTTACGCAAGTGTTCCAACATTAATCTTGTTGGGGATCTCGAGATGCGATGTTATGAGATGATCAGAGTTTTAAGACTCACCGACTGATGATGACACAACTATAAGTTTTAGTGACAGCCAATATGACCTTAATTGTGGTTTCTTCAGCAACGCATAGACAGGTTGTTTTGGTGGTCTGGACTAATATGCTATGAGTTTACTTTTTAACCAAATGAAAACCTTTTATGGTTGAGAGTTCTGTCATAATTTTATAAACTTGTGTTGGTTTATATGGGAACTAGGTGTTTCGCTCAAGTTTTACGGGCATAAATATATAATTTTGAATTTTAAAAATAAACAATATGATCTAAGTATTCTTTTCAATTTTATTAATATCATACAATGAAAAAATTTCTTTGAAAAAAAAAAAATTATTGAGTGTTGCATTACTAAATGTTATTAGTTTTACCAGAGATTTTTATATTAGTAACACATTAAAGAACCAACGAAGGTTTATACAGTAGAAATTAGGCACCTGAATCCAAAAACCAATGAGAACAAAAACTTGGTAAAATGCCAAAATAAGTTCAAATCCCCTTTGGGACAGAGTTATATTATTCTTTAAATCGGAATATATAAAATGCTGAGTCCGGGTACCATGGGAGATTATTGGCCAAAGCCTCGTAATTTCCATGGTTTATTAAAAAAAAAAACAAAAAAGCATAGAAAACCATGTAAAAACGGGATATATCTACGTGGAAGGTTCGAATTGAACCTTTATTGTATCAGTCTTAAACATCATTCATCGAATTTTATGTGATTGATTGATGGCATCCAAATCATCTTTGATAGTATTTCGTTCGATTCGACATGTTCTTTAATTGTGTCACCATAGTGTTCCATATAGATGGACGAGCTTTGTAACAAGGCTATGGTGGTTAAAGTACGTTGCTAAAATCGGTGATGGTGGCTGAAATATCTAGAGAATTGATGGTGTATACGACTTAAAATTATGGTATTTTAGAAAATTGCTAAAGAAATAAAGAGTTATTGTAATTTATCTTGCTTTTGTAGATACGAACTTGACCATCTTCGGATTATCGGAATATTCAAATATCTAAAGGTAAAGCTGGCATAGGATTTTATTTTTCAAACATATAACTTTCGGAAAAACAAAGGATAGTGGTGGTGTCAGCTTGGCGGAGCATGCCTGACATGTGCATCTCATCAATATCTCCTTTATGTTTGTATCCGCACTTGGATCTATATTATTTATCTTCACGCATGGTTTAATCTTTTCATACTATAAAAAATAATTGTAAAAAGATAAATAAGAATAAAAAAAAATAAAGACAAAAAGGGAAAAAGAGATTTAAGTGGAGGATAAATAGTGAAGACAAGACAGTTTTCTAACCCATGAAACGTCTTTAATGGCAAGCTCAACAATGTTTTACAAAGACAATGAGTCTGATTATGAGAGCTCCACAGCGGGTCCTGACTCGAGCCGCCGCACGAGCTGGCTAAGCAGCTCTTTCACGGCAAGCCCTAGCTGTAGTAGCTCCATATCTCACCTAAGTAACCATGGCCTCAACAGCTACAACCAATCAAAGCCTCACAAATCCAACCAAGTCGCATGGGAAGCTATGGCCAGGCTCCGCCGGTGCTGCGGCCGTGCGGTAGGGTTAGAACACTTCCGGCTATTGAAGAGGTTGGGAAGTGGGGATATCGGAAGTGTGTACCTCTGCCAAATACGTGGAAGCCCGGAGGTGGCTCTTTACGCGATGAAAGTTGTGGATAAGGAGGCGGTGGCGGTGAAGAAAAAGCTTGGAAGAGCGGAGATGGAGAAGAAGATTTTGGGGATGCTTGATCACCCTTTTTGTCCTACTTTGTACGCAGCTTTTGAGGCTTCTCACTACTCTTTTCTAGTTATGGAGTATTGTCCCGGAGGTGACCTCTATGCCGCCCGCCTCCGCCAGCCGTCGAAACGTTTCACTATCTCCTCTACTAGGTTCCCTTCTCTTTCTTTAAACAATGGTTGTTTCCTATACAACATTTCTATATTTCTTTGTTAAATTAGAAAATTTAATGAACGAAAGCAACTGAGATAACCAATTAAACTCTAAAACTTCTTGTCGATAAGAATTAGGTGCAACTGTCATTGTCAAACCGCAATTGATCATTTCTATATTTTAAACGCCTAAACGGTGATTAAAGGGTTTCAATTTTATTTTTATTTTTTTGTTTCAATTTTGCTTTAGTGTTTGCTTTTGTATTTAGTGCGTTATTTTCAAATGTGAACAACAATTTTAATCCTACTAAAGAAAACCTGTGTTTGTGCTAATTACAAATACTGATTTAACTAATACAATTATAAATTAAACAGGTGCTTGACATAACTAATTATCAAAATGCTTGATATATAAAATCAGGTTTTACGCAGCAGAAACACTGGTGGCCTTAGAGTATCTCCATATGATGGGAATTGTGTACAGAGACCTGAAGCCGGAGAACGTATTAATAAGAGACGATGGGAATGTGATGCTCTCAGATTTCGATCTCTCCTTCAAATGTGACGTCGTTCCGCAACTCCTCAACCTCAACGACCGTGAACATCAAGTCCTTGAGGAGGACGATGACGATGTCAGTATCCGCCGTAAATGCTCCACACCTTCCTGCACGGCGACTCCGTTACACCCCGTCATTTCTTGCTTCTCTCCTACTTCGAGCAGAAGACGAAGAAAGAACGTCATTACCACCACGATACACGAGAACGCAGCTGGTACTGGCGGTTCTGTTAAAAGCAACGATGTTTCTAGAACGTTCTCTCGACAACCTTCTTCTTGTTCTCGGGATTCAACAGGACTTCGAGACCTCTCCGGTGGATGTCCATCAATTTTCGCCGAACCAATCAATGCTCGTTCTAAGTCGTTCGTTGGAACACATGAGTACTTGGCACCGGAGGTAATCTCAGGTACGTATAGCTCAACTTGTTTTGTGATGACTTAAACTTATATAGTTGATTTTGAAGTTCACAAGTACAAATTTACAATACCGTTAACTATATTTTAAAAAACAAAACAAAACAAAACAAGGCCTTGAATGGTTGAGATTTAATAGAATTACGTTTGTTTCCTCTTTGGGTTTTTAGATTTTAGATTTTAATTTTTGACACAAAAATCTAGGTATGATAGTTTTTTTTTTTTTTTTTTTTTTAATTTTTTTTTAANAGAAACACTAGGTTTTATAGGAAAACTAAAAGTCTAAAATCTAGGTTAGATGTCAAACTGAGTTTTTAAAAACAAAAGCCAAAAAATTTATTAAACAAATTCTCGGAGAATGCATATCTATATTTAGAAACATGTATATTTTAAAAAAAATAAACCAGGAGATCTATTCCTTAACAACGGACTTAACAATCAAATATGAAATATACGTGACAAGGACAGCGACAAATATAAATACATATATTCCTTGTCACGTATATTTCATATTTGATTGTTAAGTCCGTTGCTAATGGTAATACATTTAGGCAGTCGTTTAATCTCTCACCACTTTGTCACCAACAAAACTTGTCTCAAATGGTGATGGGCTTGAGGCGATGGTATCGTGCATCGCCATTTCCCCGAGAATTCAGCTATAGAAACGGAATTATATGCGTTTTGATTTGCTTATTTATTCTTGTGAAAATAGTGTTCCAACAACAATTGGTCTGAGCGCAGCCAAACACATGTTCAATTTTGCTAACTAGTTATTTTTGTTGATATGTCAGGGCAAGGCCATGGGAGTGCAGTTGATTGGTGGACTTTCGGGATATTTCTGTACGAGATGATATTTGGGACGACACCGTTTAAAGGAGAGAACAACGAGAAAACGCTAATAAACATTCTGAAAACACCCTTGACATTCCCAAAGGTCGTAGTTAATAGCCAGAAAGAGTACGATGATATGGTGAGCGCTCAAGATCTTATTATAAAATTACTGGTGAAGAACCCTAAGAAGAGGTTAGGTAGCCTCAAAGGCTCGACTGAGATCAAAAGACATGAGTTCTTCGAAGGTGTTAATTGGGCACTAATCAGGTCAATAAAGCCACCTTGGGTCCCTAAAGAAGAGACTAGTCACAAGACTAAGGGTCATAAACAGAGTGTTAATTATTATTTGCCACCGAGATTTATGATGAGTAGGAAGGAAAGGGATGAGCCTTACCATGTGTCTAATCATTTTGATTATTTCTAAATTCTAACCTTAGGATATAAACAGTTTTTTCTTTCAATGATACGGTATTATTTAGCACTCCTAGCTGTCGAGGTGTATTTTCATATGATTTTGGATTCCATTGATTATCATGAAAGTAAAAATGTACTTATGATTAGGCAAAAGATAGATAATTTATAATTTATACTTTACCTTATTATTTGATTATTGATTGCTTATTCTTTTGGTTATATCAAAAATAATTATATTTGACAATGAATATAAAATAATTAAATAAATCAAAAATAAAAAACATGAGAATAATTATGGTGTTTACACATCAACAGTTTTGTTCTCCAGTGTTCATGTTTATTGTTTAACATATAGAACATACTGAATAATTATGGTGTTTTCATGTAATCGTATTTTAGAACATACAGTATATGGAAGCATTTTGTTTTTCACTATAAAGATATACCGTATGTCTTAATTAAAGACAGAACGACTACTTACGTTGACAAAAAAAAAAAAAAAAAAAAAAAAAANTACTGAACAAAAGATACATACCGTATCTACACATGCATCTAGAAAAGGTATGTTTCAATACTGACTAAAGTTATACATGCATTATACATAAATGATTCATACTACATATCTAACATTTACAATGTGGAATTGCACAGTTGCACTGTTATAAATAATGTAACTACGGATACAATAATGATTTCAACTGAGTAGAATCACGACCGGAGATTTTGTATGTGGAGACAATTATGGTTCTTTCTCAAAACTAATGATGGGAAACTGGGTATATAATTATATATTTCACACTTCTTTTAAGAGAAGAAAAAGCTTGAGGCTAATTTTAGCCAAAAAGAAAGCGGTGTCATCATTATAAATCTGAATTTGATGACTTTAATCAATTCACATGTTTGGAAAAATAAGAACTCAACTAGCATACGGCGGGTGAAGAAAAAAGAAAAGAAAATAGGAATATGTTAAATAATAAATTTGTGCTTTCTCTCGTGTTATATAATAAGAGACCGTCCAAAAACGTCTCCTCCAACTTCAAGTGTGTTTGATAAGATGAGAGTATTATTCTCCATTAATACCTTAGGAAAAAATATAATAATTGTTTTTTTTTTTTTTTTTAATAATCGTAGGTGATCCAAAGGCTTTCTAGGCCCAAGACTAATCCCACGAGGCCCACGGCAGTCCACAAAAAGATATAATTTTAAACGTCTATTAGTAGAGTGGAATGAATGAAATTTGGAATGCTATAGCGGTTGCGGATGAACTGGGACCTAAGATGGGGCATGAATGTTGAAAGAAAAAGATACAATGGTTCTTACCTGCTGACTTTGGCTCACGAAGACCAAATATCTCTATTAAATCCTCTTTTATTCTATTTGACTCTCCTCCCCATCTTTAACAATGCTATTTTTGTATATGAATTTATACTGCTCCAGCTCCTGCTAGTGCGTCTTTCCCACATATCCATCTTTGGAATCTAGCTTAGAGAGCTACAACTTGAAAGGAAATGGTTGTGGGGGGTAATTACTACATTCTTTTCCAAATGTGATCATTTTTCTTCAAGTTAGCAACTTCTCCTGGAGTGTTTTCAACATTCTTTATCTGAAGAGTGGTACAACAAACCAGTAAAAACCAAATCATAGATATATGATGAATATGACGCTTGTGTATATATTATGGACAACCATTTTGTGTTTATGATATATGACTACTAATTACCTCGCAATTCATGTTTGCTCGTAATAGTACTTGGCAACCGAGGTTAAACCTGTTGAAACAATTTTAACCCTAATTAAATTTCAGACCTTGAGCTTGGTCACATATAAACTCTCATATTTGGTCACATGTAAGCCATCCCTGATTTATTTATTTTAACAAGAACTGACAATATTGTGGGATTCTCTTTTTTTACACTTTGGAAATTGAACAGAATCAAAGAGTTAACTTCTAACTGGGAGATATCACATCTTTGGCACCAACATTAGGTATTAGCTGCGATTTGGTATATGATCACATATCTTTATGCAGAAAAGACCCGGAACTTTGTCTCCACCTCGTAGATAGACGCTTTATTTGTTGGGAAGGAAACAAAGAGATTCTCACAGCTATAGGGAGGCAGCCATTCATGTGCCAATAGTTGAAGATGTATAATGAGAGCTTCTGCTCTTGGGACATTATAATCAGTTAGCAGCCAAAGCATACGTGAGGTAGCACAATTGGGACATTAGTTGCAGTACTGTTAGATCATAGACAACTAAACAACAACTCACATTCTAAATATGACTACATAGAAAGCATAATCTCTTTAATAATGTTTTCCTTCTTGGTAATTGTGGTATGAGATTCGATCTCCATCTTTGCAAAGATTAAGTTCTACCGTGATGGCGTGATATACAAGGAGGTCTATATTGTGGCCTATGATTAATCATCGTAAAATCGAAGTACCTTATGTGAGTAGCTTTTACGGCTTTGATCTCCATTAGTAATGCTCAAGTGAGTCTAAATTTAGTTCTTGTCACCATTTTCTGACGATCCCACATGTGTCCACCAATCTGGACGAACAAATAAACATTAAGCCCAAAAGAATCAAAAAGAATAATAAATTGTAGCAACTACCAAAATCGAATCAGTAAATAAAAAAGTTTAAGGTTAAAAAAAGTATAGATTGAAAACGTGAAACAGAGTTGCTCATAATTTTGAAGATAAACATGAACTTGAAGAAGTTAGATATTCATCGCAAACCTTGATGACTTTTCAGCTACCAAGATCATTTGTACACTCCCAGATCATAGTAGACCAAAATGAAAACTGTGGCAGTTGTAACCAAGTGGCTATGAAAACCATTAGTATAGAACATTTTGGCATCATGTAGGTTTGTGACACAACACAGGGTCCACTAGTTTTTTGAGTTTTTCCTTTAGTTTTAACTTTTAAGGGCCTAATATTCCAAAACAATTATAAAAATGTCCCAACCTTAAGAAAACAAACACATAACCTTCTTTTTAAGAACAAGGCAAACAAAATTCGAGCCTGAATGTGACACCCGCTCCCTCCGGTCCAACCAACAAACCGGGAACCGAGCGGAGTATCTAGTAATTCTCACTTAAGAGACATAACCTTTCATGGTCCCATCACTTGGTTGTCCGTTTTGCAAACCGCACCAATAGATAAAACAACATAAACACTTCCGTCCATCCTAACCTGAAAGGAACGGGAAAGGAGGGGATGAGTATTTTAGAATACCCAGGAGGATGAAGCTATACCCTCAACTTACACTTCTCATACCCGAGCTCACAGAGCCTCGGCTAAACAAAGCATCACACAATGTCTAGCAACCTAGCTCACACACAAACCGATAACCAAGCTCGTTAACTAACTCATCAAACTTAAACGCAACACGCCAAGGTAAAGTCTCTAACAACCTAGCTCAACAATACAACAACACATACTAAAAGGTGATGTATCTTGCCCAGCCAAGCTCACCCACGGGTGTAACCTACACCGGCCCAAACCTCGTGGTCTTTTGCTTCCGTAACTCAACACCATGTTCAACACATGAACAACACACACGCGCTGCAATCATGACAACGCACACAACCAGTAGCCCGTGCAATGCCCTCAAGACACCCACGGTCACTACCCCGAGGCCTTCTGCGGTGGCTATCGCTGCCCCGCCGGATATACTACCGGTCTAGTCACTCGTCAGTGCGCCATGGCCTATGCTGCGCCGCATATCTAGCCATACCAACGTTAGGTCGTTACCCTAACCGATGGTGTCGAGTAGTTTCTGTCCACCCCAAGACATGCCCACATGGCCTCTACACACAACAACATCATCAACATGTCCTTGGTCCTACCGACCGTGACCCGTCTCCGTTCCACACAATACCAAATATAACAACATACAATACCGGTTCTCAACTTAACATATACATACTAGGTGGGATCATCAATCATTAACACGTAACACCACACAACGATACGTCAACAAGAGTAATGCGCAAGTCTAACAACCTATAGTGTAACACATACATGCGTGTATGCCACACACTCAATACGAGACATGCACATGCAACCATTAACACGTTCAAAAGCCATGCAACGATAACTTAATAATCCAACAATGCATGAACAAGAGTAATAACAATCATACAACCGATAAGGCAATCAAATCTATCAACCTACGAGAAGCACAAGAATTATAATGCAACAAGACAACAACAACGGCTTATCAAACGATAACTTGCGAGTCAAGCCACAGATCAATGCTCATGCCCTAGACGAATCAACTATCTTTGTTGGAACTTAAATTTACAAGTGACATGGAGTCACTTTTCCGGTGGAT
>OVBJ01002457.1:0-17802 GCA_900406535.1 Noccaea bulbosa
TAACTCTATTTCAGTTCATTTCAAATACAACAACCAATAACACCCCCTTAGATTTTAAACACAACACAATAATATACAACAAAAATATGGTGAGCCAAAAGCCTATTTAAGATACTTACTACAATATGGCTTAAAGAAAGTGCTATCTCGGACCGGAGAGTCTCACGGCGGAGAGATAATTCTCACTGTTACAATCGGACGGTCCAGACGAAGTACCACCGCCTTCCTCACTGATCGACTTAAAGAAACTCGAGTAAAGCCTCGAGCCTAATGTGGAAGAAGACGGAGGCTGAACCACCGGAAACACTCCTTCAAGCATTTGAACAACTTTGCTCATCGACGGTCTCAAATGCATATCTTCTTGTATACACCAAAGCGCAGTTTTCATCGCCCTTTGCACTCTCTCATCATTCACATCAACATTCTTCATCTTCCCATCGACAATCTCCATAAGCTTCCCTTCTTCCATCATCTTGAAAGCATACGAAGGAAAATGGCATTTCTCAGAGCTCTCCGACGGATCGTAGTTCTTTCTCCCTCCTATCAGCTCTAGCAACACCATCCCGTAGCTGTAAACATCGCTCTTCTCCGAGATCGCGTAGTTCGTGATCCATTCCGGAGCCAAATAGCCTCTTGTCCCGCGCATCGTCGTGAAGACATGGCTTTGCTCGCGTGTCATGAGCTTCGCGAGTCCGAAATCGGATACCTTGGCGTTGAAGTTATCGTCTAAGAGGATGTTCTCTGGCTTAATATCGCAATGGATGATTCTTGAATCGCAGTCTTCGTGCAGATACGCTAAACCTTTCGCTGTTCCGAGGGCAATGTTGAATCTTGTGTCCCAATCTAGCAAAATATCACCGTCTTTTTTCCTAAAGATCCATCTCTCTAGCGAACCTTTCGACAAGAACTCGTAAGCGAGAAGCCTATGAGCACCTTCCGCGCAGAATCCTCTCAGCCGCACCAAATGCAGATGATGAATGCTTCCGATTATACTAACCTCAGCTCTAAACTCTTTCTTCCCTTGACCTATTCCTTCAAGCTTCTTCACCGCCAAACGAGAACCATCAGGTAAAGTCCCTTCGTAGACAGATCCAAACCCACCTTGACCTAACTTCACCGAGAAGTTATTCGTCGCCGACTGAAGATCTTTGTAGTTGAACCTGATTGGCATCCCGGAAAGATTCTCCAAGAAATTATCCTCCTCTGAGCTATGATCTTCATGATCACCATCCAAAAGCGTCTTCTTCCTCCTATGAATCCGAAACGCCACAAAGATCAAAACACCGATGATAAAAACCGTCACCACCACGATAATCACTACATACGGAAAATGTTTCCCGTCGCCCTCTCCGTTATCTCCACCACCCGCACCATCAGCGGCCACTTTGATGTAAGACGCAAACCCAGAGCCTCCATTCCCAGAGGCTTTATAGCTTCCAATCCAATCAAACAAGAAGCAGTCACCAGAACTGTTTTGAAAGAAAAGACCGAGGCACGTGCAGTTCTTGTTGCACAAGTCTTTACAGCTATCAAGATCGGTTTTCTTGGAGAAGGGAGAAGCAAACGAGAGAGCGAAGTAATCGACACTGTCTCCGGCGTTTACTAGTTTCACAGGCACCGTTGTTGCATTACTGTCGGCTTTCTTACAAGGAGAACCGATCCCGGTTTTGCAATCGGACCGGTCCCGTGACAAACCGGGCACACATCCACACACTTTATTAGCAGAGCAGACGTAGTAAAGCCCACAAGACTCGGGCGTCGCACACTGATCGCTCGGGATTTTAATCGAAGAATCAGCCACAGACGCACCGCTGCCGAGATTTGAGAACGAGACCACACCGTTGTTTCCCAAAACCGCGATCCAAGTCGCGTTGTCGTCTTTGTTGTCTGCAAACACAAACTGCCATAACAAAACCTGTTTCTGATCGAGGAACCGCCACGAATTCCCGATGAGAGACGATGAAGTCACTACTCCGTCTTTGTTAATGATCCTCCCCCTGTCGTTTCCCATGGACCAATACACTTGAGGGGTCAAGCTGTTGACAGATAAAAACATATCTCCTGATTTGATCTCGAGAGTGTAAGTCATGTTGCTCGTAGAAGGACTGCTATTGAGCTTCATGCCTTCTCTAAAGGCCTGATTCGTAATCAGAGTATCCGTCGGATGATCGAAACTCTCCCAGATCGAAGTTCCGTCACCGGAGACGACCACGAGATTCCCCGAGTCGCGGAGCTCGATTCTCGAAGCGTTTTTGCCGGAATTATCCAATTTCCAAACCTCGGATCCTCCTTCTTCTCTACGCAGCACCACGTTTCCGTTGTCTTCGAAGAGGAGCTTGTCGGAATTGGAAACAGGGGAAGCTCTGTTCGCAGACCAGATCAGTTTCGAGCTGCTTTTGTGGACGATGCTGAGTGTGAACAGAGTGACGGATGCTGGCGTGGTTACGAAACCGAAGCCGAAGTCTGAGTTGTTGGATTCGAGGAAGAGACCGTCGTTGTTGATGTAATTCATCTGAGATCCTCTAAAACCTGGATCGATGCTCCCGGCGTACGGTACACCGGCAAGCAGAGGATCCGGGAAGAAGACCAGGCATGTGACGAAGACGACGATGAAGAAGCCTCTCATGGCTTTCGCTATGTTTACACAACAAGTCGACAAGAATTAAACCTTTTAAAAAAGACCTAATTAAACTTTGGGTATGTGGATCAGATCAGGTCAATGGATCTGAGAAACAAACAAATGCTCCCAGAAAGATGCAAAAAGACAAATCTCAGAGCCCTGGCAGGTGAAAAGTATGCATCTCTAAGTGGAAACTGATTCCTCCCAGATTCATCTCAAAACCCGAGAGAGGAGAAGATTCTGTGACGGACAAAAATCAAACAGAGAAAAAGAACTCGCCTTCGCGTTGTTGCAAAGCTCGGAACTTTCCGACGATTTCAAGCCGGAATTCGGACAGCAGAGGAAGAAAGGAGCGAAATCGATAAAAACCCAGAAATTGAAATTGGGAAAAAGGAAGTGGGATTGTTTTAGGTTGAGATGTTCTGGTTTGTTTTGCCTCTCTGTATCGCATTCAATGAAGTTTGATTTTGGTCTATGATAGAGAGGAAGACGACAAGTGGGGTTGATCCAGAGAGATGCGACTGTCTTAAATCTCTCTGAGCCGTTTCCTTCAAATCCGTTTCCTTTTTATCTTTCCCTCCTGTGACCGTCACAATTATTTTTTGGACAGATCCGACCACTTGGGTCTCTCTCTTTTCAACCAAACATGTTGTATATTTTCCAAACCCTTATGACTTTTGACTTTTCAAATAAAAAGAAGAAGAAGACCGATCTAACTGATGATGTTCGTTAACAAACTGCAGATGTATTAAGGGGAAAAAAATATTAATTAAACGTATTTGCGATTGCTCAAAGCCATAAAATTAAGTCGTGTTAGTTGTTATCGTGGCTATTGGAATAATTTAGTTCGGTTTGTTTATCGAGTTATCATCACTAGTAACAACTTACAGGCATGTTATTACTAAACTTTTGTAGAACTAGAGGATTAATTTTGTTTTTTTACACCTGGAAACATAAATTTATACAAATGATAGTAAGTGGAAAAACTTGTGGAAAACCATGACTCTGCTTTAATTTCAAGGGCCCCTTAGACGAAGACCCAGTAGGGGAGATCTATCTCTCTCTATTATGAATTTTTATTGTACTTTGGATAACTCTTCTTTCATACTATCTTTCTGAGTCAGAGGGAAATCAAAGATGCATCAGCCAACGTTTTTTGTTTTGTTTTTGTGTGTCTATTTTGACGGATGAATCAAATATATGCATATAGAGTTTCACCTTCTACCATGAAGAAAAAAAAAAAAGGAAAATAATACCAAACTTTTTTATTGTCAACAAAAGAGGATTACAAAACTTGGAAAAGAAAAAAAAGGATAATAATAAGGTAGTTTTGTGTTGGAAATTAAAAAAGAGGAACGTGTGGGAAGTCTGAAAACATGACGGAGCCAGTGAGGGGAGTTTGATTTGTTAAGGTATTCTGGGAAGACGGAGTACGGAAGCCAGCTGGCACTAGATACCTTCTTAACCCGTGTACTTTCCAGACGAAATCCCCAACATGCCACTGGTTGATGAAATGGACCAAATTACTCCTTTTTTTCACGACCGACGACGTGTTGTCATTGTGTGTGTTTGGTTTGACTTGATTGGTAAATTCTTTCTTCTAAGGATCAACCTTTTTCTCAACGGCAAACGTGATTTAATAATAGCATAACACCAAGTGCTATTTCAATCGGCCACCGATTATACGTAGTGGTTGAAATTTGCTAATGGTGGCACACAACATAAAGTATCGCACATGAAGTTACAATAACAATGAATGATGAATCGTACATGAAGTTACAATAACTAACTTCTTTGAAAAATACAAAACAACTTAATTCACAGAAAAATCAAGAAAATAAATTCCAATAACTATTCCTCTATTCTCTTAAAGAAAATGTTACAATCGGTAAAATCATATTAATTATCTAAATCAATATGAAGACGACACAAACTCTATCTAATCGTTATGCCTGCTTAACCTCCACTATCTGTAGTCGCAGTTTTATTTTTCTCTTTGTAGTCAAATATCTGAAAATTTGACATGTAATAAAATTTTAAGCGATACGCTAGTAGATAAATATTCAACTCATGCATTCACAGATCCTCCGAGGGGACCAAACAAAATAAAAAAAAAGTATATGGCATTATTTCGAGGGGTATGCTTTGATCAATTTCATTAAAATAAACCATATTAATTGCTCAAATGTAAATGTAGTTGGAAGTTAACATGGTTTTAATGACCCGCAATCATCTACGCGGCTACTCTCCATTCAAATCCTCAATTATAAATTATTTAGAAATTAGTTGGCGAATCGCCAAGTGTATTTCATAATTCAATAATAAAATGAAGCATTAAATTTGAGTAACCGATAAATCAAATAAAAATACATCTGGCTAACCAGCAATGCAATAGTAACGGATCATACTGATTTGATTCGACGTGGCCTAAACAGTGACATCACAAGGTCCTTAAGTACGCTCTCTAAACCTTAAATGCAACTTCCTCAAACATGCATATTTATTTATATTATGAAATGTCTACGGGATAAGTGCTATGTATTTCTATATAATTATATCTATCTCAATATAAGTTATTTATAACTGTGTTCTCATCTTCTTCTACAAGTCTTTTTCTTTTCGGTTCTATAAGTCATTTTACTTATAAGAGTATAAGATTTTAAAAGCTTTTTTTTTGTTTCGTCTAAATGTATATGTTGAGCTATTTTTCAAATGACATAGTGATTTCTATTTATTCTATAACTTAATAAATTCGCAAACATTATCTATTACTCCCTATATATTTTTTTTACTTGTCATTCTGAATTTTTTTACGAGAAATCAATTCTTTTTTCTATGATAACTATAAAATAGAGGGAGTATTTATATGGAATGTGTTGGCAATTCGGCAACTAAAAATTGAAAAGCATTAAACTATAAAAAAAATAGATAACGTTGGGTAAGTATTCAATAAAATACTGAATATTGTTTTTGTCAAATTGAAAATTTAAATTCTTAAAGCAAAAATTGATGTAAAAGACAACTTGAATTCTTATAATAAGTACAAAAATGTGAACTCAACTACTTGATTACTTTATGAATGGGGGTTTATTTTGGAGTATCTCTATTTCAAAATATAAAGAGTCTGAGTTCACATATTTTGTTTTCCTCTCCACACAAATAAAATAAAATAAAAAACTAGATGGCCTAAAGATCTATACAAAGCAGTTGATGGGAAATGAAAATATTTTTATAAGAAGAATAAATTACTTTTTTTTTTTTTTTTTGTAAGGANAAGTAGAATAAATTACTTTTTAGAATAACATCTGAATATGAATCCGATATTTTTTTATCATTATTTTTAGTCACGCGTTTAGGTGGTTTGTTAAATGCTAATTTTTGTTCATGGTACATCGTCAACGTGACATATCACTGGCCTCATTTTGCCAACATCATTAATTTGCTTAATTTCTGTTATTTCATCAAATCGTTTGTTGGTCTTCTAGTTCGTTTCTTAAAATACATGTCGAAACTCGATATTCATCAATTATTTATAAAAGCAGACGAAACATTACACTGGACAAGAAGAATCATATGTTGATAAACAAAACAATAACAACGTAGCTATTTAATGCGTACAATATAAGTATCAAATACATCATGGTTTTATGAATGCATGCATTGTGTAGGCATATGTGTTTACAAGAATCAACAAAATCTTATCTTAAGTTCTTAACATATCATAATTTTTTTTTTTATAATTTTTTTATCATATCGGTATAGTTCGTTATGTCTCTTCGACTGCAATCATACGAATGATCTCATTTGATATCATCAAGAACGTGGAAGCCAAGCCGTCAACGTATAACTGAGATATCTCTCTGCATTTTATTAGTAAATTATTACCCAACTGATCAATAATGGGTCGCTGAAGTCCAAGAAAAATAATACTACTACAAATTAAAATCGATAAGAACCGGTCATTTCGTGTCAAACCAATACGTAGAGAGTCAATTAGTCACTTTGGTTTAATTTAAACTACTTGGATCAACTGTTAGTGTTAGGTAAGACATAAATTATATTATTATTCTGTTTATTGTACTTATATACTAATGGACAAGGTTGGGCACTGAGGGAGAAAGGCTTTACTCACAATCCAATGAGAATTTACTTTTGTGAGAAGATTAGTAATTTACAAAAAAGCTAGCTCTTTTTATAATCTTACTTTGCCAGTTTTCAACAATGGCTACTTGGAAAAATGCTGATAAAAATATGTCTCGAGATCAAAGATTCGTAGTAGGTGAAATTTAAAATTGACGAGGTCTTCCAAATTTTTATTTTTATTTTTTGGTAAAATGTGAAGAAGGTCGAGGTCTTCCAAATTGTCAAGGAATTAGTTGAATTATGCTTCTGAAACCGAGAGAGGTTAAATGATTTTACGACGAGTGGCAATATCTTGTCTTTATAATAAGCTATATGTGTAAGTGCATTTGTAATTTTGTATCCTCAAAATATAAATATGCATTATACCTGTTACAAGAGATTTGGTTGTTGAGATAGTTTTCGCATATCTAAGATTTTTCTTCTTAGATTATAACCCGATTCTCAATGTAGTACAGCTAGATGTTATCATAGAATAATCTACAACTATATACTTAATTAATGTAATTAAATTTTCAAGTACGAGGATTAACGTCTAACTTCATTCGATTTTTTCAGTAGAACAAATAATTTGACGTACAACATCACATAGTATAGTGAAAAAAAAAAAACATCACACATAGATAGACAGTAGATTTGTACATAATTATGCATGTGATTCTATAGTGCTAAATCGTGGTATGACTTTTTAGTTGTCTATGGTTTCATTAGAATAACCAAGCATATGACCATATCCATATAGTTTTCAGATGACATAAAAACACAAAATAAATGCCAAGTGCTGGTCTTATTATGCATTAATCAGATGCAAGTGCAACATATTAAAACAATGCTATTTCCCCCCCCACTGGCAACTAAATGGGCCTGAGATGAGTTCAGTATAATCAATTGGCCCAGTTATTTCTCGAATTATGCTCGATTAAAAAAGTACATCTTGAAGTCTGATGGATGATGATGATTCGAGAAGAAGACCCTCTGAGACCGAATTTTGTTTCATTGCCTGGTTTAGTTTCCTACTTACATGTACACAAAACACCTAAAAACTACAGAGGAACTAAAAGACTAACAAATACATACTCTAAACCAACAAGATTCGCTAATCAAAACCCAAAGTTGCTCACATGATTCAGCTGTTATAGTTGTTGTTGTTGTTGCTGCTGCTGCTTATCTTACTCCGTTTTTGAGTAGGAGATCTGATATCACCAAGAGGGCCTAAGCGGAGAGATAGATCACACCCACCAAAGGTAATCCCATTGATTGCATCTAAACCACTCGCTGGTCTGTTCTTGGACTTGCACGAGTCAGTGACACTGTTAGAGATTGGCAAAGAAGGAACCTGGAACGAATAGCATAAAGGGTAGGTCGAGTATTTGCTGGAGACAGAGACAGGGCATTTCTCTCGGTGTGATCTCACAACATCCTTGTGAAACGTCATAACCGGAAGATTCTTTGGAGAAAAGCTGTTTGGTTTCATGAAAATGTTGTCAAAGTTAGTTGCTGAGTCCTGGCTAAGATAACATCTCGGGTTTACGTTCCTTTGGCTTCTTGTAGCTCTCCTTGGCGTGCAGCCTAGATGCAAAGCAGCTACAAAGAGAAGAGCAAGACTTGGTCATATTCAATGATATGAGACTATAATTGCCAATAATATATCGTGTAAGTGTGTACCTTCAATACAAGGCTTAAGAAATTCCCCGGTTTCGGTGGCTTCATCGAGTCGGATTATGGTGTTAATGGCGTCGTTTGTACGGTCTAAAAGGGTCTTCATGTCCATATACTCAGCCTAACCATGAAACCCCCATAAGCAGTAAATAAAACAGATACATCTCCCAAAAGTCACACATTCTCTTTAATAGTGACATAAAAAAAAAAAATCCAATGTTCATTATGTGCTGGAGCAAATCATCACTGTTCAAAGAGGGTCGCTGGTTTAATGGTCGAAATACTATTGAGAAACAATCCTTTGCAAGATTTCAAACAAACCCCAAATTGAGAAATGAAAAGGGTTAGAAGAAAACCTCAGAATTGGCTTTGGAATACATGATTTCTTCAGCTCTCAAGACAACAACAGGGAGCTTCTCTTGCCATTCCGTGTTCTTCTTGGTGGACTGGCTGTGAATCTCACAAACAATCCTACCAAAAGTTTGAAAGAACAGGTTGAGCTGAAGAAAACAGAGAAAGGAGACATGCACCTATACATATACAGATAGAGAAAGAGAGAAGAGGACCTGAAAATCTCTTGGATGAGCAATCCTCTCACTGGTTGGTGTCTGTCACTATGCCAAGCCCTTCTGATACAGTCGTACGGTCTTGGCCCTGGCCTCGGCATCTTCTTTTCTTCCACCACTTTCTAGTTTCTATGAGAGAGAGAGAGAGAGAAAAGACAAAGCCAGATTGTTTTTCTTGCTCTCCTTTCACTCAATAATTTCAGTGTGGGGGAGAGAGATAGTCTTGTCAGTTTGGTTCGGTCCGGTTCCTTCCGGTTTACTCGGATTTGATTTTCTTTTTTGGCCCAAGTCTAAGTTTTATGGCCCGGCCTAGGGCCTATTCCCTACAATGGTTGCAGTCCAATAATTTTTATTATTATTATTATTTTATTTAAACAACTTCATTCGATAACAATTTTGACAAATTAAGTATCTATTTCCTAGTCCATACATGAAGGGGAATTTGAAAAATGGAAAAACGAAAGAAATATGGAAAATTTGAAATATAAATAGACATCTCTCATCTTACATGTATATAAATAAGTAAAGAGACATCGGCTTATCACAATCGAGACATCTTAATAGAAGCTGCGAAGATATTTTAGCGATGGAGGAAATTACGAACAAGGTTCGATGGGTGGATATGGAGGACGACGAGAATTTCGATTATTCTCTTCCGGCGACGCAAGTGATCGGGCCTGACGAGAACGGTATTAAGAAGGTGATCCATTACAGGTCAAACAGCGAGGGTCAAAGGGTAAAAGTCACCACCACTACACGTGTCAGTGTCATCAAGGCGAATACTCCCAGAGATAAACGGGTCCTGCAGCGACGTGCATGGGCTAAGTTTGCCGACGCCGTCGTCCGTGACGATAGCGGTTTCACTACGGTTTCAAAGGAGGACATCTTTTTGGAACGACCTAAGGCTCTTCACGGTAAATATTCCTATTTCTATGTCACCAATATCATTAGGATACATTATGGGCTACTAATATATTTGGCTTTACTTTTTCTATAAGCAACCTCTCTCTGATTCGAATATTTAGGGTTTTCATTGTTTTTATTTTGATATATTTTCAGCTAACAAACCTGAAGAAACAAAGGCACAGCCAGATTCGGGTGCGTTCCTCATGAGCTGCAGGAGTTGTGGCAAGAGAGGTGAGCACTGGACAGCGAGATGCCCGACGAGAAACCATTCCTTGACAGATGAAGCGGAAGCATCTTCTTCGCGGAACGGCACTGACAAGGCTGCTTCTTATGTCCCACCAAACATGAGATCAGGAAGCACTGCTCTTTCAGACGCGAGGAGGAGGAACGACGACTACTCTGTACGTGTGACTAACTTGTCTGATGACACTCGTGAACCGGATCTGAAGGATTTGTTCGGTGCATTTGGTGAAGTGACTCGAGCCTACGTGGCCTTGGACAAGAACACCGGAATGAGCAGAGGCTTTGGTTTTGTCAACTTCGTGAACAGAGAAGACGCGCAACGAGCAATTGACAAACTGAATCGTTATGGTTATGACAATCTCATTCTTAGCGTCGAATGGGCTACTCCTAGACCCAACTAAGATCATGCTGTCAGTTCATACATACTGATTTGCACAACAATTTGGCTTGTTCTATACTAGTTTGAAAACCATCTCTCTGTCATTTATATCATTGATCTTAGCCTATATAATCTCCAAGAATTAGTTAGAATATAGTGTAACTTAGACGTTTCATCGACTCGGATTATGGCCGTTAAATAGGGTCTTCGAATTCATGTCCATATACTCAGCCTAACTAACTTAGTGATAGTACCCACAACAAGTAAACAAAAGAGATACATCTGCCAAATGAACAGATTATAGGTACAAATCTATTAATCAAGTTCTAACAAATACAGTGACATAAAATCCACTGTTCGTTATCAGATGAACCAAATAATCACCGGTAAGACTATTAATCTAACTATTCAAAGAGGGTTTCTGGTTTTAATGAGTTGCTTCTCTGTTCCACAACAACTAAATCGAAATACTACTATTGAGAGACAACAATTCTTTGTTAGACAAGAAAAGGACAAAAAAGGAAAGAAGCGAAATATCAAGATTTCAAACACCCCAAATTGAGACATGAAGATGGTTAGAAAGAAAACCTCAGAATCGGCTTTGGAATACATGGATATCCTCAGCTCTCAAGATCAACCACATGGAGCTTCCAATCTGATTGGTTTATAACAAGGTGATTGCTAGTCATTTTCTTGTTAATCCAATCTGATTGCACCATCGGTTTAACTATGGTTTCTCAATCCTTACACCGGTTTAGCCTGGTATAAACCGTTTATTTTTAAACCATAAATCGTTTGTAGGCAACACAAATTCATTTAAGGATTTGCTTTTGTTCCACTTCTAAACTTTTACTGGAGTATATAATTTTCTCTGACACAGAAACATTCACGATGACGACAAAGATAAATAAGATCTCTGAGCTGACAAAAAATAAATAAAGCTCTGAAAAAATCTATTGAATACACTTCCTAAATCTCTCTCCACCTCAAACTTTAAAAAACGCAAGTCCTCGTTGTCGTTATTCAAGGAAGGCCCAAAATGTCAGATTTAAAGGCCCAAATCTAATGCATGTCGGCCACGTGGATACGCAGTACGGTAATTCGTATCCAGCGAAGCTGTTGCATTCGAGATGAAAACCAGAAAAAGTTTCCTAAAAGGGATCGACTACAAAATATCACGCAGCCACGTGATGTCATCAGAGGCTACTATCCAACGGTTTCCATCTTACCACGTGTATGACTCTATGCCTGTCCACAATCGAATATGTTTAGGAGTCCTTTTATGTTACTTTAACACTAATCAACGAATAAATTCGTACGTAATACAATCACTATGTGCCTCATGATTTTAGTCGACCAACTGACAAGCACAGATACTCTGTTGACCAAAATAAATTCATTATACTAATTTCGGATAAAAAGCAGTGATCACATTAGAAGAAATTAGTGGCAGAGAAATAAAGAACGTTATGTTAAAAAAGAACAAAATCATATAAATGACAGCTTTGAAAACAATAATAAAGTTGTACATAAATTCCAAATATGAAAATGCCATTGAATTGAGTATTTCTTTCTATAATTAGTACTCGAAAAGTAAATATCGAAACATACAAGTTGCACCAAATCCCACTCTCTCACTCTAGAAAGAAAAAAATAAAAAAAATATCAGCAATGTTCCTAATATCCTACACTTTGTTTCTCTCTCTAAAAAAGCAAAAATATAGTGACTGGTTTTAATCATCCGGTGATAGATCAGAGATATGCTGTCTCCGACGTTATTTCCTCTCTTCTGTGCTTTATTCCTCTGTCTTCCCGTTGCCGTCATCTTCACAGTCCAGCGAGAACTCACCGGCGTTGTCTCGCCGGAATTTGGTTTCCGCTCTCTCTCCGTCTTCGCTCTCTACTCTCGAAATGTCCCCGACCCTTCTTCTCCGGCCGTGCCGATTCGGCCAATTATTCCAAAAGACGACGAACTTCTTCTCCGACTCGCTTCCCGGGTTAACCCGAATCAGCCTCCCGGATCGTCCCGGAAATTGGCTTTGATGTATCTAACGACGACGCCTCTTCCGTTCGCTCCTTTGTGGGAAAAATTCTTCAATGGAAGCTCCAAGGAACTCTACAATGTCTACGTCCACGCGGATCCGACCCGAGATTACGACCCGCCGTTCTCCGGCGTGTTCGCCAACCGAGTCATCCACTCGAAACCCTCGGAAAGGTACACACCCACTCTCGCGGCGGCGGCTCGTCGGATAATCGCGCACGCGCTGCTCGACGATCCACAAAATTACATGTTTGCCCTTCTGTCACCTTCGTGCGTACCCATCCGCTCCTTTGACTTCATCTACAAGACGTTGGTCACGTCGTCTTCCCGGAAAAGTTTCATCGAGATACTCAAAGACGAGCCGTGGCAGTTCGACAGATGGGCCGCGCGTGGTCCCGACGCGATGCTGCCGGATGTGAGGCTGGAGGATTTTAGAATCGGGTCTCAGTTCTGGGTACTGAAACGGAGACACGCTCGTGTGGTGGCGCGTGATCGGCGTATATGGGAGAAGTTCAACAAGACGTGCGTGCGGGAAGACACGTGTTATCCCGAGGAGAATTACTTTCCTACCCTTCTAAATATGAGGGACCCACGTGGGTGTGTCCCCGCCACGCTTACTCATGTGGACTGGACCATCAACGATGGAGGTCACCCGAGGATGTACGAGCCAGAGGAAGTCGCGCCTGAGCTGATCGTGCGGATCAGGAAGACTCGGCCGAGATACGGGGAGGATGGAATCAACGGTTCTGATTGGTCTGCGATTGAACGGATGGATCCGTTTCTGTTCGCGAGGAAGTTTTCTACGGAGGCGCTCGAGCCGTTGATGGGTATGGCTAGAAGCGTGTTGTTCAATGACTCGGCCGGTGGTGCGTGAATAGCTCTCTGATGGCATTGTTGTAAATGTAGCATTAGTTTTAGCTTTTTTTTTTTCACTTGGAAAAAATAATTGTAATTTAATAGGTAGCTGGGAAAAACAAGAAAAAACCCAGTCTATCATTATCCAACTCGAATCTCATCTTCATAATTTAGCAGAAAATGGAATTAAGCATTTCCAGATCGTCACACACTAACTTAAAAAGCTCAAGAATCAAAATGATGCTATTGATACATTTTCTTGTCGCAGTGTGTTTTGACTTTTTAGACATTGGTTTCTAACGAAGTAAATATTAATAATTAATAATATACATAGGATGACAGAAACTAGGAAACTGAAACGGCTAATGTATATTGTTGAGTGTTATAAATATTGATAAAACTGATTATAAACCTTGTTATTTAGAGATCCAAAATGGGGTCCAAGTTTGCGGAAGATGGGGCTTAGATTCGTCAACACTTGAGTTTGGCTGTCGCTTAAAGAACACACAACCACAATCATCTTCTTGCCCCGTGCTTTGTTCCTTTCACTTTTCCTAAAAACAAAAAATTTAAAACCTACTGGAAATTTACAAAAGTTAACACCTACAAGCCATGAATCGCGTGATTGCCAATTAAAGAATCAATTATTAGCGAGAACTGTACTATATACTGGTGACGCTTTTATGTTGTAGGTATGTAACATGCCGTTATGTTTTATAACTTATATTGGTGATTTTTGTTCCAAAGTATACGATTTGGGACTATGTTTATGCTGTGAAATCGTTTAATCTGACAGATTCAGTTTACTTTATCCACCTAACAATCACTCGCGAATGTAACAGAAGAAGATGAGCTTATATGCAAGTGTCTGAGTTCCTCAAATGAAAGATTCAACAATTTTACGAACCTATCTTGGGTTCAAGAGAACTTCTACAAGAGAAAGAATCGAATCAAGGAGAGATAAAATGAATAAACGAATGGTTTGTGTTCTTCTTTAGCTTCCTCTGTTTTATGGAGCAAATGGTAGTGAAGTAATCTATGCTTCAGAACACAAGTATGGAAGTGATCACACCCGATTATACATTTTCGAAATGGCGATGTCTGATTATATTTATTTTAAATGGATTCACCATCCAGAAAGAGTGATTTATTTAGCAAGGAAGCTGAAAATACAAGAAAACATGATGTCTGTCCATAATAGCCTAATTGATTACTACAAGATAACATCAAACAGCGACAAATAATCACCTGATATTTAAACATCACAGACTATCATTTATCAAACAAAACAACAAAAATAATCGCTAGCTTCACCCAACTCAAACCAAACAGGCAAACCTAACCTAGCTAATTTGTAGAAAGAATAACAAAGAAACAACAATCATAATCTAATGTTTTACGGCCAAGAAAAAGGGCTTAAATGGCTTTATAAATCAAACTCAAAATAGGCAAAGTCTCGCAATATTCAGGAAGAAAGAATACAAGAAGAACCCGGATTATAACACAAGAAATATGAGAGATATCATCTATATTGGTCGAAAAATATATATGTAAAGAAAAAGAACAAAATGAATATAAATCAGTAAGGGTTGTTGTAGTAATACCCCATCGGCGGCGGTCCCATCCCATTAACCGGCGGCATCCCATAAGGCATTCCGGTTTGGGCTGTATTCATCTTAGCCAAACTAGCTTGACCTCTCATTCCTTCTTGCTGATATTGCTGCCATAACTGCTGCTCCTGAGTCAACAGATATTGCTTTTTGTCCATCTCAGCCATTTGCACATAAGAAGGAGGCGGAATGGTTAGCGAAGCCGCAAAAGGGTCTTGGTTCACTCTCTGAACGGTTCCATCTGGTGCAGGGAGTGCTAATATACGGTCGTTGGTTTTACCGGGTAAAGGAAGCGCTACGCTGCTCGAACTTCCACCGGTTAACTCCGAGGTGCTCACGTGTTGTCTAACAGCTCCTTGATCGTACATCCCGTTGAGTAACAACGGGTCTAAACCACCGCCCATTGCGGATTTCTGGTTCTCTAGATTACTAGCTGTCTCGACCAATGCAAGTTCCCAATCCGCCTTCCCGGGCTCTGCTGCTGGATTCTGCCAAGCAGATGTCACTTCGTTATCAGAAGAGAAAGCTTCCCATTTTCCGTTACTACTGGCAGGTGCCGCAAAAAGCGCGAGAGCAAACTTGTTCCCTTGGTCATCAGCAGTGACGTTATCATCCCTCAGGTTAACTAGATCATCGGTTACTTGCGGTTGCTGCGGTTTCGGCTCTGGTGCGGGTGGAGGTGGAGGAGTGTAATTCTCTGGAGGAGGAAGGGCTTTGATCTCATTCATATCAACCGCTGGCTCTTCGACAGGAGGAGCAGGAGGAGGAGGAGCTTCAATCTCTTTCCTCTCGGGACTTTTAGCCCTTTTGGCTCTGTCTCTCACAAACTCTTCTAGTGTCTCCAACAGTTTGCTCGTGATCCTCTGAACCTCAGGGTACTCAGAAGATCTCGCCACGCCAGTGTCCTTACACCAATGGTAAAAAGCAATGAGCTCATCGATCTGTTTAGCCGCACTAGCGTAGGCATCAAAGGCTTTAACACAATCAGTATACTCCATTTCAAAGAACTTGTCAAGCAAAACAGCCAAGACCTCGCAGATGTCGGCGTAAAGCCTAAAACTTTCTTTCACAATTGGGTACATTGCGATCAAGATCATCCGGCTGCTCTTTGCTAAACCGGTAGGTCGAGAGGATAAAAACCGATCAAGCAGCCTCTGCAAGTGACTCATCTTTCCGAAAATTCTCTCAGGTGTCATTTCTCTTAAAGGAGTAATCGCTTTCTTCTCCTCTCTCCCTCCTCCAATCTCACTCATATCTCCAAAAGACCGAGACCTCTTAGGCATACCATAACCATTACCATTACCATTCTCATAATCATAAGTTCTCGGAGGCGGCGGAGACCGAAAATCATCCCTGGACCGACCATATCCATCGTCTCCGTTGCTTTGGTGACTACTACCACTACCACCACCACCGCCATTTCTCCCTTTCCTCTCGAAAAGAGCCAATTCAAGCCTCTGATCCAAGTAACTAGCATACGTTCTAACGAAAGCAGAGTGATCCCAGGAGCTAGAATGAGCCTCATCGCGGAAATCAGACATGTTAAGAATCCGCGTACCTCGTCTAGTGGCGTAGAGGATCTCTTCCTGGAAGAGCGGGTCTCCTTCGTTGAGGAGACGGTGGACGAGCATCAGGGCCTTGAGAGCGACGATCCAATCGCGCGTTTTTCCGAGACGGCGTGAGACGGAGGTGACGCAGGCGTGGACGTAGCCGCGGGAGAGTGACGTTATGCTTAGGATCTCCCGGATGTACTTCTCGGTTGACTGATCGTCGTCGTGGCTCGTGGCTTTGACGATCGCGACTTCCAGATCTGGAGCCACGTTGCTCGCTACCTTCGCTATGCTGATACTCGTCTGGTCCTTAACCACCCCGATCGCTTTCCGAATACTCAGCGCCATAATTCTTCACTCAATACCAAGGATTCGAATCTCTGGGGAGCTACAAAACTCTTCAAAAAACCCAAACAACAAAAACAGAGCAAATTTGTTGAGAAATTGATGGAGATTCGGGTTTAATCAACGACGGATCAAACGGGGATAATCATTTCCAATTGAAATGGATTTTTTTTTTTTTTTCAATTTTTGGTGGAAATATTCTTAGAAAAATACCGATGAGGGAGGAGTTTGTTCGCTAGATCTGCGGGGGTAGAGATTGGTTGGGAGGTAGAAGATAGAAACGATGAATTCACCGGCGCCGGATAAGCTGAGTTATGTTTTACCCCGACGGAGGAGACGGAGTAGGGATCTGAGATCTATGAAGAAGGTAAAGATCTCTCAAAGACGACTATGGGGCTGGGCGGTGTGACAGATTCACCGAACGAGTCAAAATGAAGTGGATTGGAGAGAGAGAGACATGATTTAAGAAGAGTTTTAAGTCCACGGTGACGTGGATTGATTAGAGCCGTTGATTTAGAGGAGATACGATGGTTTGTAACCGGAATTGACGGAGCCGTGTGTCCGAAACTCTCAAGTCTGAACACTGTAAATGTCTGTTTTTCGGTTTTAATTTTATATACAGGATACGGTAAATAATTTCAACTTTGGTTATAATAAAGGTATATATAATTTTTACAGTTTTCTCTTTTATTACTATATAGGATTGGCTGATATTTTACTCCAATATGTTTTTTTAATTTTAAGATATCTACATAAGATTAATCTAATCAATGACATAAGATGTCTACTTACATAATTAGAATGACTACAATATAAGAAGATAGTTGACCGTAGCCGTAGATTACATATGATAAAATTGAGTGAGAGACATAAAAATCAAATGACTAC
>OVBJ01002458.1:0-17801 GCA_900406535.1 Noccaea bulbosa
ACTAGAACTCAGCTCAAAAACTTGAGCTTACGGATCTTGATCTCTCTCTCGGTGCTTCTCGATCTTTTTCCCTTTTCTCTAAAAACCTTGATCTGTTACACGAATGATTCTCAGATCTTATATATGGCTCTAACCTTATCCACGACTTATAACTTGTCGTTACAATTAATATCTACCCAAGTGCAATAACCGAAGCACTTAACCTTGGTTCAGCTTAAACCAGCTAACCCTTAAATAAACCGAGGCACCCGAGAGAGACTAATACAATTCATAAGATACAGAACAAATATCTTCAAAGAACATAAGAAAGTACAGAAACAGAAATGAGAGAGTTGCATAACCTGAGTTTATTGTATGTTTCATTATATTTGTTTCTTATCTTTGCTAAGAGCATATGCATTAGTAAGCTCCATTTGGACCTCTAAAACATTGTTTTTTAATAAAAATATTAGTATTTTTAAGTTTAGAGTTTTTGTTTGGAATTAAAATTTTTTAGCTCCACATTGGAGAACACAATATGGGGTTCTTTAAAAATAAATATTTGTTCTTGTTTTTTACAAAGTGTTATAAACTCACCAAATATAAACAAAACAAACATCATAAAAGAAACAAGTAATAAACATTGGATTCTTACGTTGAAAGAGTATTGCCTTCACGCTCATATACAAACATATACACACTTTGGGTAAAGATGATAACACTGCCCAAGTTGAACACGACCAGCTCTTCCTCTTCTCTGCAATCACAAACAAAGCATGAGAATCAACAATAAAGACCACTAGATATGCAGGCCCTCGGAGTTGCAAGAGAATTAAGATTGATGGCAAATGGATACTTAAAAGTCTAATACTCAATTCTAATAGTCCAGTATATTTGATATGCAACTCATAACACAAATATAGAACATCTAATCGCTAGTATAATTATACCACAAATCCCTATCTCTGTTGCTGCATTTATTTTTTCGATAAAATTGACCAATGACACCATATAGTGGAAACGGCTCTGTAGTTTGATTCTCAAAAGCTATCAACTCTGGAAAAGATAGCAATACCTGCTGGGCTGAGACCTTGGAAATCCAAGAAGGAAAGGGGCATTATCTAATGCATCATATGAGGTCTCCTTTGCCTTTCCACAGTCGATGAAAAAAGCAACATCATTGATCGTGATGCTCGTTTCTGCGATATTGGTTGCTAGCACTATCTTTCTTACTCACTTGCAGGTTCTTCAAATATTAACCTCTGCATCAACTCAAAATAAAGTAAACAGTAAATAACCCAGAGTTTTTGTTTGGAATTCACATGATAATATCAATATGGTTTTTTGACAAAACTGTATACATGGGTTCCATTAAATCTGTCACAGCTTGATCATCAAGCATAAAAGCCAAAAGCTATGATTACTAAACCATTGATTATGAGATACAAATAAAATTTTGTGATGTCTTTCGGATCAACGAAAACACACTAACAAAGCAGCAAATCAAAACCCAAGTTTGAGAGAATCAAAAGCTAACACCAATCATTAGAAACAGCCGACAGGGAAAATCAGAATCAAAATTACTCACCAGAGTTCGACCTCGTGCATGTAACTTCCAGACTCTCTCGAACATCGATTCCGATCATCGATCTCCACTCCATAACCTTTCCGATTCGATTCGGCCGTCGATCCAGAAGAGATTCTGATTTTTCTCTTCGCTCTAACTCTTCCGCTCTCGATCTCTGATGCAGCAGCATCTCAACCTTTGTGTAACACATGTCACACATGCTTGATCTTCTTCCTTATCGGTGTTTTTCTTTTTAGTCGGCTTTCTTCCTTTTTGGTGTTCTTACCTATTCTTGGTGTTTTCCTTTTCATTTAAGTTATGTTTCCTTTTAGTTTACGATCCTTACTAGTATAAATAGACCTCTAATGCTTGTAAAGAGGATTTCTATGATGAATTGAATTAATAAGAGTTTTCTCTAAAAACAGAGCTTTGGAAGAAGAGTATTCTTCAAGTCTCAAACCCTAGTTTTGGTTTATCAGTGATAAATCAATCCATATCCTCCTTGTTCTTGAGCTTCTTGGGAATCTCCTAGAACAAGCTATCTTTTCTAGCTTCCGCTCCATCAATCTTTCTAGTTTCTTTCCAAGAGACTGCCTCACCGGAATGGATTGATTGTGGCAGATTAACGGAGTAATCGAAGAGAAGAAGAAGAATAGGAGGTGTTATTGAATTGGTTATTTTAATGTATGTGATTGTATTTTAAAAATAGAGTTAAATCCAGTGTTATTCAATTGTGTATTTGAAAGGAGTAGATTAAAATCTATTAAAACCCACTGTTATTGGATTATAAGTATTTGGTTGATGTATTTCAAAATACAATAAAAATATGTGTTATTCAATCTTGATTTGATTATTTTAGAAAACAGTTATAATGGATTTCAGTGGATTCTCTCTCCTAAAACATGAGTAAAACAAATACATGGATTTTGTATTGTATTTTAAAATCCTTCCACGTGAATTGTAATGAATTCATCAAAACCCAACAAAATACATCATAATTAAACTACATTAAAACACACAATCCAATAAAACACACAATCCAATAAATCCGGATTGATTGATGAGGAGAAAGAGGAAAGAGAGAGAAAAAACGGCGACAACTGGCGAGTAGAGACATCGCTAAAACTTCTTCCGGGAGAGACGTATCTGGTGGTTGGGCTTGCCATGTGGGTAATTATTTGCCTTTTTCTTTTCTTTTGGACTCCAGAACCCACTTAAACATGTCCAATGCAATGCAAGAGGAAGAAGTTTTATGTAGTCTGGTGTTTGTTCGGTTGATTTTAAAGTGGTCTACTCTGACTATGAAAATGGTTAGGGCCCTTACTTATTGGTAGCTTTGAACTAGGCCTGGGCATTTTTACCCGGACCCAAAATACCGAACTAAATCCAATCCGAAATAAATGGAGCTGAACCGAACCCGAACCGACACAAATATCCGAATGTGTCCTAAATTCATATACCCGAAAAGAACCGGAACTGAACCGATAACCGAATGGGTATCCGAAATATTCAAAATATAATTATATACCCAAAAATATTAGTTATATTTAGACATAAAATAATCAAAATATGTAAAATTACAATTATAAACCTAATATAATAGTTATATTTAGATAAAAATACCAAAATATTCAAGAAATCCAAAAGTTTCTATCTATATTTGTTAATATTCAATATTTTCTGCTAAATTTAACAAAATTTCATTTAAATTAAACAAATTTTTTTTTTGTAATTAAAGTTTGGATACTCGGAACCGACCCGAACCCGGATGGAACCGAACCGAGAATAAAAAAATATCCGAATAGTTTTAAAATTTCTAGAACCGGAAGATCCAAAACCCGAAAGAAACCAACCCGAACCCGATCCGAAAAACGAAGGCCCACCCCTACTTTGAACTTTTGATGTATGATCGGAGATCATGATAATACAAAACACAATATAATAATCATAATATGCTCCGGGGAGATTGCATTGCATTAGTTTAATTAGATAATAGTTTATATTAATTATTTATATAAATTTTAGCATTTAGTTATTTCCATATCTTAGTCAATATATCAAATTAATTGTTTTCTTAAATACTATATTTTTCTCTCATTTTTTGATTGGACTAAATTTTATAAAAATAAATAAATTATCACATTACCTTTTTTACACAAATTATAATTTGAGTTTAAAAAAACAGATATTAATTACTAAAATGATGAAAATAATAAGTATATCATCAAAATCCCATATTGGAAATGAAGATATTTGATAGTTCAAAAGACTATTATAAGAAAGACCAAAATGAGAAAAAATCATAAGAAATGGAAGATTAATTTAATAATCATCCAAATTTATAAATATATTTTGGTTCATATATGGTTATTTGATAAAACTATATAACTAAACCAAATATTTTTTTTATAATATTTCACAGTGAAAAAGTTGAAAATATTTATATCAAAATACTAAAATATTTGAAATAGTTAACTTTGTTAAAAAGTTAAACTATTTAAGATATTTTTTATCACAAATTTAAATATTATAAAATTTCAATTTATTTTATGAAATACATGAAGTACAGTTTTTTTAAAAAATAATAATGTTTTATTTTACGTTTTTTTGTTCTTTCAATTATCTTATTATATTGTAGTAATTTGAGTTTTATATATGTTTAAGTTTATCATATTGAATATGTGGTCAATCGGACCGGCTAGAAGCACGCGTGAGGTGGGATCCAAGGCTAAATTTTCATAAAATTATTTTTTAATGCCTAATCTCATAAAATAAAATTTTAAGGCATTATTTATCCTAAAAATTATAGAAAAAGTCTAACATTTTTAAAGTTTAATATTTAATGTTTTTAACATAGAGCCCATATTTTGTATGGTGCGGCATGTGGTCAATACTTTAAATTATTTACTTTTTAAAAAAATTGTTAAGATGTTTAATTTATAGACCACAAACGAAGATAAAAATCTATAAATCTATCGCAAAAAAAATTGACATATTTAAATAGACATTTTTAAAAAAAAAATACAATCTAGAAATCATTATCTCGTGCAGGGCGCGGATCCAACCCTAGTGAAGTTATTATAAAGTTTTCCAACGTGGACAACGGCATCAGAAACTAAAAAGAACAGATTTACATTGGCAATGAGTCTATCTAGACAAATGAAAAACATATTTACGAACTTTTCTCAAGAATAGGAGAATTAAAAAGATCATCTTGAATTATTTGGATGAGAAAAAGAGATATTGAGAGAAGGAGAGGCAACGAAGAAGATGAGAAAATAAAAAGAGATAAATATATTGTGTGAGATTTTTTGGGGGTTTTATTTCCTAATATTGGTTTTCTTTTATTTTTAGAATCTAAAGATAGAATGCGTATTCTAGATTTTTTAGAACCTATATAACCTTTAGTTAAAATCATAGAAAACACATTCTAAAAGTTTTAGAACATAGAATACGCATTCAAAAAGTTTTAGAATATGTACAAAATTTAGAACATAAGTTTTAGAATATGTACAAAATTTAGAACATACATTCTCAAAAATTTAGAATATGTTGAAAAGTTAGAATTCATATTCTAAAAATTTTAGAACATAGAATTTACATTCTAAAATATTTATGTTCTAAATTTTTTAGAATATGTACAAATTTTAGAATATGCATTCTAGAATATTTAAAATATGTTGAAATGTTAGAATTCATATTCTAAAAATCTTAGAACGTAGAATGTATATTCTAAAATTTTTAGAACAATAACTAAATATTTTTTTTCAATTTTTGTTTTTACACATAAAATCATAAAAATGTTACTATGGTGTTTTCAAATTTTTATATTTTTATTCGCATATCTCTGAATTTTATAACAATTATTTAATTATTATAATAATTTATATAAGATTAATTTAGTCCAAAAATTGATGAAATACTAAAAGGTGTAGATTACCAAACATAAACTTAAAATATCCTTTATTTTTAATTTTCCCAAAAAAAAAAACTGTGAATATCAGTTTTTTTTTTTTTTTTTAAAGGGTTTTTTGGTATATGTCTGTGAATATATACACCTTTTAGACCCCGACTGGCAGCAAGGCTGTGATTATTTTAGACTATTTTACAGTTTTAACGGGATATTTCTTGTTTTTTGCTTTCTCTATAGCATTGTTTTGTTTATTCATGTAACTTCTGTTTTATAGGGCTTGTAGATTTTTGGTTTCAATATTTTATTTTATTTTAATTACTTTTATTTTTTTTCTTTCCCCAAAAAAAACCAAAACTTATTTTTAGCACAAAATTAATTTTATCTCAACAAAATTTTGACTAATTAATAAGAAATATTTTTTTCTCATTCTACTAAGATCTACTTTCCTATATTTTATAGTTAAAATATTATTTTTTTAAAAATGTTTATTTAAATACATTTAATGCTAAAAATGTATTTAAGTTAGTTAAACTAAAAAAATTTAACTAATATAAAAATATTTATCTTTTTATAGTAGAAAAAAAAAATTGACAAGTACATCATATTACCAATCAAACTTCTAAAAATAATTAAAGTAACAGTCAAAGTTTTTACTGTTGGGTGAAATAAATTCACTTACCAGTCGCTCCTTAAACTCTATTATGAGCTGGAGATATGACCGACGGACGACCGTTGACCAGTCACTCTTACCTCAATTTCCTTTTTAGGTATGATTTTTAGCACCGACATGCCTCCATAACAAGGTACGACCAACAATATTCAATAATGGTCTAGCAATGACCAATGACCTTGTGTGATTTTATAAACTGATTGGAATTGTACAAAGACCGATGTAAGCTCCTAATTAAAAAAAATTAGGAGGAACGACCGACATAGATTATAGAAGGTTATAACCAAAGTCAAGGCCCAACTCAACAAGAATGAGGATTGACGAACAGCTACAAATAAGAGGTCTTTCAACAAGGATAAAGGGGACATTGATAAAAACCCTAAGAGTTATACACGTCGCTCTTTTAACATCAATACCTCAAACCACTGACGAAGCCATCATCATGTTACGAAACATCGATAAGATCATCGTCAATCCTTACAGGCACTGACAGAGATCGTTGATGATGCTAAAGGTACCAAACGACGATCGACCATCGACAATCAACATACCACGATCGACCAACCAACGACAACCAATAAGCCTAATTAAAAACCCTACCAACTATATCCTCATTGCCTTCTAAAGGCAGCAACGGACCTAGCGACGACGATCGTACCTCGACGAAGCTTGGTTCCAAATCGACCTATGACGATCGTACCTCGACAAAGCTTGGTTCCAAATCGACCTACAACGAGCGACAGACGAAATTCTCTAGGCTTAATCTTCGATATTGATATATTGTAACTCGATATTCGACTGATTAATAAGATATATTCTCCTGCGTCATTCCGTTTATTGTATTTGCGAACCGATTAAATTTTGCCAAAACACTTATAGCTAAAGTCTCTACAGCCAAAAGCCAATAATGACAGCCTAAAGCCAATATCCTAAACACTCAGGGCCTTAATATTTACTGATTTCCCGGAGTTTCAATGGAGAAATTGCATTCCGCATCTTCTGGTAAGATTTTTTTTTTTTTTTTTTTTTTTTTTNGTTAGTTTGCAAACAGTGGAAATCCATCGTCGAATCTCCGTTTCTCCGAGAGCTTTTCCTGTCTCGTCATCAAAACTCGCATTCTTCATGGTCGCTCATGTGCACGGAATCTCAGAAAGAAGTCGTGGCTCACTACGGATGCGAGATTTGGGGTCTTCAACGATCTCTTGGTTCTTACATCTCTTCTTTCCTTACCGACAAACTCAAGCTCCGACCGGTTTGGTTTGACGAAGAAAAGGTTAGTGTCGTTTACACCCATGTCGGATTGATTTTGATCAGTGTTTTTTACGAGAACGGAACCTACTATGTGGCTAATCCGATTACACGGCAATGTGTCGAACTCCCTCCTCTTCCTAATCTTCTATCAGCCGAATCATCCAAATCCGCTGGACTCGCCACACGGATTGAAAACGGTGTCGTTTTGAGTTACAAAGTTGTTCTGATGGATGAATGTTCCATCGAAACCAATGACCTAAGTTTAGAGATATATTCATCAGAGACAGGCTTGTGGAGTTTCAGCACTCTCCGCTGTCCAATATCTGTACGCCGTTCTCTTAGTTTTGATCCAGTTAGCTTGAACGGAAAACTTTACTGGCTCCGCCGGAACTCCGACTTTGATGAATTTGTAGTATCCCATGATTTATACGCTACTGGCACGGAATCTAATCGATGCAAAGCTATACATTTCCCCTACTTAGGAAAACAAGCGAATTTCATAAGATCTTGCACAACTTCTCAAGGATCTCTAATGTATATGAACATAATCAACGAACACAATGGTGATGGAACTGTGGACCATAAGTTAAGTGTATGGAGGCTAAAGAGCGACGAATGGCAGCTAGTATCTCAAATATCTCCAGCTTGTATGAAGACCGGATTCGACTATTTTCCGCTGACGATAAACCCTTTTGATGCTAATACAATGTACCTGTTGAGCAGGATGCATAAATGTTTGGCATCTACTAACGTGCACAAAGGCAAGTTTGGTCTTCACAACAACTTAGAACGTAGCAGCAACGGTCGCACCCTGAGTTTTGCTGGAGTGCTGCAAGAAGTAGGAAAATTTTCCACTTTTGCTCTCCCGCTTTGGCTCTATCGGATTCCTTCTCCACCGTCATAGCAAGGTGAGAGGCACTTCACTTGCTTCTTGTTGTTGCCCTAGTTATTGTAAGTTTCTTGTGCAGAAAAAACAAATTTTAGGATGGTGTTTCGTTTATTTTGAGTCTTGTTAATACTTTATACTACACCTTCCTACTCATTCTAGTGCTTCTCATACGTAACACATTAATCTCTCCATATATATTGGTTAACTCACTTAATTTTCATAAACTGTACAACAAGCTTATCATAAAACTCTTACCACTTATAAGTTCATCTAGAGATACTCTCTTCTCTCAGCTCCTAATCTATGAAGTTCCATGCTCTCTTCCTTTGTACCGAAAGCCAATAATACATAACCAGATTCCAATATCTATTAAAGGCAAAGTACAAAAGAAACTACATAAACAGAGTAAATAACAGAAAACAACTCCTGGAACCAAATAACTTATTTTAGTGGATACCGCGGTTGATCATATAATATAAATTTTCTTTTGCAAGCAAAATTAACTTAATTTGGAAAGTATTTTGTTTTGGAGAAATCTTCAAACTCAACTTCAGTCTTCAAATTATCGTCTACGAGAAGATCTTTAGAAGTATCCATAAGATCAGAGAACGGCACAAACCACCTTTTCCGACCATTTATACACCTTTTCTTCAGAGTCGTCGGAAATCGGTCAGAAACCACCTTTTCCGACTGATATAGGCGTCGGAATTTGGCATTTTCCTTGTAGTGAAAACTCGTAGCTTAGCTCTTAGGTAAATCTTGTCGTAGGACTCAACATCAGCCACAACTACATATAGCGACAACGAGTTGCCATGTCCTTCTCCATCACCATTTGGATACACCTTTAACGTCCTGAGACTTTCATATGTAAATGGTTAAAGATTATATCGAATCAGTAATCTTTAACCACTTATGAGGAAGGAACTCGTCTGATACATAGAAATGTTTCTCTAGTGAAGAGAAATTGAGGATTGTCCATGTGTAAAAGCGGTTATGCAAATTCTCAGTGAAGGAGAACACTTCCCATTTGTTAAAAGTTTCAGTGACTAAAACGTCGACACCGAACAAAACCTGGCCATTATCGAAAAGATAACCAGCACCGGGATTGGCGATCTCGTCGTAGGATTTAGTCCGAGGTTGTCCCCAATACGGTTTGAACAGAGAAAAGCGTTTCGCGTCCGTCTCTGTGGACCACACGAGCGTTTTAGAAGTTATGTAACCATGCTCAATTGTTTTTCATTAACGCAAATTTTGCTTGTTAAAATATTGAATTAGATATTCCCTTTTGAAGATATAACTTTTTTTTCTTATATGAATAATTTTTTGAAAGAATTGTTATAGCAACGAGAGAAACAACTGAGCGTACGGATGTACCTTGATAAGTCAAGTACTTGTCCTGTTTCTGGTTGTCAATGAAGAATTTGACTTCTGCGTAAACTTCTTTAGGAGAGTTAAGGAGTGTTGTATTGTCTATTTGGAGGTAAAGTGAAACCTGTCCAGCACCTTGCTCGTTTTTGTTTCCTTTAGGATACACAATAAACGTCCTGTTTCCAAGTGATAAATGGTGTTTGAATCAATGTGTCTTTGTAATTTGTGTTGCAAGAAATTGTACAAAAAAAAATGTAAAAAAGGAAAGAAAACAAAATGCTTACCAGTTGTAACCACCGGAAGCAAAAGGACGAGATTCATACTTCTCGGTGTTTGGAGAATTGGCGACTTTTGTGAAAGATGCCAATTTGAGGCAGTAAGTAGACGGTGGACGTTCTCTCAAGTATTCTCTCCTGTCGGAGAGCCTATCAGACGTGGTTGGGCTATTGATAACGGTGATGGAAGATGTTTTTGAAAGTTGTGATGTTCCGAGTTTCATGAACTGGAATACAAAAATGAAACAATAGAAGCAAACCAGCACATTCATAGTTTGTCTTTCTCTTCTCCTCAAACATGTTTGGTTTAAGTGAATATTTGTAAGTGTGGCGCAAATTTATAGACAAACTATTGGAATTGAGTACTGGAGTTAGTTAGACACATAGGTGAGTTAGGTATACATGTTATTGGCTTTTCTTTTGGTGTATAGAATTCTTAGCGCAAAAAAGTTACTTCTTTTTAACTAAAATATGTATGAGTCCCCTATATGTATTAATGTATTGTGGAGACGTGGAGTCAGAAATTAAATCAATCTACAACCGCAATGGAAAGATTTGTACTGTAGTTCTTCAACTCCAAAATTAATTCTTTAATATACAGTCCATTGGAAAACCTTAGGTTAACTAATGATATTGTTTATTATTGCTCGGATTTCTATATGTACGTGTCATGAAATTTCACGTGGATTGCGACCAGATAAGGTTTCTCGAATTATCGATCATATATGCTTTCCACCATTCGATTGGCCCATGCACCGTTGCATGCACGTGAATAAAGATATGCTGTTATTTTCCTTTTACAGCTTTCAGTTGAGAATAATTCCCTCAAAATTATATTCGTTCAACACGTGTTTCAAATAAAATAAAAATAACCGTGTTGTACCAAATTTAGCATGAAGAAGAGCTGATGCAGAAAGTTAAAAGAGCTCACAGGTGAGTTCCTTCACCTGGTTCAATTCTGGTTGGCCATCTAGCCGCACTTTTAATGTTGGAATTACGCATATATAGATGTAAGGTTTTGTGGAATTAGTCTTTGGATCTAAAAGCTTTCGAAATCCCCACGGTTATCTAAAAAAAAAAGATGCATAGAGACTGTCTTCTCACCTGGGAGTTTGGACTCTATTATATTGTAGCCTATTTGTTTCGGCCAAACTTGAAAATTTTCAGATTAAGGGTGGTTTTTCTCAGTATTCTGATCAATCAAATGGGCTTTTATCAGGCCGAGCTCAAGAGTGAAGCCCGGTACCAACAATTACCGGGTTGGTTAGGGAATCTGTGCTTTGTTGTTTTTCTAGAAAATGTCTTCTTCTGTGTGGTAGAAAGTCGGTATTATCAAAAAAGTTCAAGATAATGCTTCTGCTCTTTCACATAAGTGCTACAACTAGAACCCTTTTTGTTCATCAGAAAAGAGAGCCATTGTATGCTTTTCTTTACTCCTGACAAAGATTTCGCATGCAAGAACCTCAAAACATATACTGGTTTCCTATGTGAACCCAATTTTGTATCCTAATCTTATAATTTGATTTATGTTATTAGCAAATTGGAGAAAACAAAAATAAGACAAGTAAAAATACACGGATATATTTTTTTTGTTTTTAAAGAGAAAATACGTTTCATGTTTATATATAAGACACGATAAGTTATAATTTGAATGGAAATACTTGCTGGATCAGGATATTCCAGCGCGTGTTTGAATGGAAATACTTGCTGGATCTCTGATGATGTCTTGCAATGTTTAGATTTTACAAGAGAGAGATTTAGAGGATTGTGTCTCCCCAATTCTCTTCATCCTTTTAGAGAAGAAGAAGTCTCAGAGTTTTTTTTTTTTTTTTTTGTTTTTAAGTCTCAAAGTTATGTTGTACATACTTTTATTATTCAGGAAAGGTGGAGATGTGGGTGACCAATAAAACTGATGATGTTGAAGATGACTTGTCATGGAGCAAATTCGCAGTGGGGTTAATCGGTCACAGCGTTAACTTTTATGCTTTCACAAGTCTTTTGATCGACGAGGAGAAGAAAGTGGCCTTGTGTTGTAGTTATAGTAATTGACCTAGAAGAAACGATGATGACACAGAAGAAAACCCTTATTTAAACGAGGCCATTTCTTTTCAATTATGTTCCAAGTTTGGTTAATGTCCAGTCAAAATATATAACCGAGTGGTTTTTGTTTCTCGCACTTCGATCTTATTAAATTTGTTTTTCTTTGTCCCAAATAATTTAATTTAAATCTTTTTTTGTTCTTACTTTATGCTTCTTTTCGTTAATCATTTGATGACTTTTGTGTCTTTTGTGGTATATCAATAAAACCAAGTATCTTCTTCCTTCGTTTAAAGCATATATTACACATAAAAATGCTTATGAAAACAATGGAGAATCAATCATACATGAGAAACTTAAAAGAGAAATTGGTTGTTGCATGCAAACTGTTACAAGGGAAGAAGAGAGAATTAATTTTTATAGAACTAAAAGGATCTAATTGATGGAGAATTTGATGAAACAGAAGTTCCTCTTCCACATCCTTTCTTGTTTCTCAAACTCAAAGCTTCCATAAACTTCTCATTCCACGTCGAGCTTGTTCCCCCTGCTGCTGTATTAATAATGGTCTTCTTGTTACAGACATGATCTGTCGGAAATCTGTGTTTCAGACAGAACTTGACCCCACAATCTTTGCAAGTAAGGTTGTTCGCAAAAGTCAGAATCTCTCTGCAACGCTTAACAGGACAGATCGGCTTCTTTTTCTTCTTTGGGTCACAATCTCCGGATTTTTCGTGTTTCTCAAGCAAAGATTTGATTCCTTCTTCGTCGAAACCAGTTGTTTCAATCGCTACAGAACACGTTTCGCAGATTGAAACCGTTCTGCTTCCGTGATCTGATTTCGGACAATCGTGCGACTTATATGATCTATGGTCCAAACAAAACACCTAAACACACACAAAAATCAATCAAGAAACCATTCAATTGAAAGATTCTTTGAAAAAAGAAACTGCCGGGAATTTACCAGTTTGCAGCCATCACAAGTAAAAGGAAGAAAATCGAGGAGTTTGCAATCTGGGTTTTGGCAGTGCTCTCCAAGATCAGGAAACGCTTCTGTTCCTCCTCCTCCCATAGCTTCTTCTTCTTCTTCTTCTTCTTCGATTTCGTATGTTTAATGATTCTGAAAAGCGTAATGAATGTTTTACAGATATATATACATAGAGAGGTTGGGGCTGACTTGAAGGCAAAGCCAGCTTCCCAGTTGGTTTCTTCCTCTGCTTGACAAATGACAATTCTCGTTTCTTTTCCTTATTTGGATTTTTTAAAAAAACAAATTGGAAAATTGTATTTTAAATTAGACAAAACGCGGTTTTAGATGTTTCTAGGCCCATTTTGGAGCCTATTTTCTTTGGATCCTAAATAATAAAAGAACTAATATTAATCTTAAATCCATTTTCTTACCTTTTTTAGGAAAGTATGTCAGATAAGATGTCATGATTTCGATAAATAACAGATAACAAAATTAGAAAACCATTTAAAATAAATATTTTTTGTACTATATTTAAAAAAAAAAAAAAAAAAAAAATTTGGAGATAATAGTAATACTGAATTTGTTATTCCATTGAACGCTGCATAGAGGCACTTGGCCCACCTCATATAAGCAGGCCGAAGGGATTTGAAGCCTTGACCCATACTTAAATTCAAAAGATATCTAAAAAAATAGCTCAAAATAATTTAAATAGACTTCTTTTTAAAAAAATCAAAAAACTAGACATATGATCAGGAAAAATTCCCCCTAAATATTTGTTTTGGCTCAAAACATGAAATAAAGTCCAATTGCCGACAGAAAAATACAAACAAATTCCACCCACTTCCATGGGCCAAGTTTTTGACACTTTTTTGCACTACAATGGACTCAGCTGCATTTTCCTAAGGCGTCGAACTGTCAGGTTTCTTTTCAATCCTTCTTCCGTTGGCAATGAAAGCTCTAGTGAGACATGTGATTGTACCCTCTTAAATGAGATATTGCCAGCTGGAATTGTAAGGAATTTGAAAAGGTACTTGACAATTCGATACCTTAGGAAAATGTGGTTGAAAAGTACTTACCAAATGTCCACTTTCTTGTTGAAACAAAGAATAGTAATGATGCTATACGCGATGTTAAAACGCACAACCTCAAGGTATGGGAGGTGGTACCGTGGTAGTTTCTCTTTTTGGAGAAATTTTTCTCGATCTTCGCTGACTATCTTTCGTAATGCAAGATTGATGAATAGTTAGATAACCAGTAAAAGATAGAACTGAATTATCTGCTCCAGTCTCCCATTATTAAACATGCGTCTTTCCTCTTTAGGTGTTAAGCTAGCTTGAGAATACTCTTGGAAGAATATATAGTATACTAACAAAAAGACAAATCATGTTTAAGCATTCCTAGCTAGAAAACAATAATAGTCTAGAGCGTTTTACAGGATATTGTTTCTCTCTCGTAATGAGTGATTTTTAACCTTTTCACAGGAGGCAACAAATTGGAATGTAACTCCAAAAATTACATTTTGTCTGATGCGAATCCATTTTTGAATAAGAAAATTTTGTGAGAGATTCAAATTTCTCATTTCATCATGATCATCATATCTATTCTTCTTTCTCAAGAGACATATTAGTTAGTCTGCTACTGATCCAACAAACTCAACATTACTTGGTTCAGCTTTGATTTACTCTTACTAAATACTCTTTACTAAACCGGAACTAATCCTGACCCGTGTCGGATCATCTCAACTCAAATGCAGAATCTTTTTATTTAGTCAATCTCTTCACAAAGGTTAATACTTTTTGGTACCAAAACAATCTTTTGATTAGAAACCATCATCCATATAGAATACGTGTTTTACATTACAGAAACAACATATGAGCAAATTACTCAGAAGATTCACAATCCAGACTCGCCCCCAAATCTCCCAAAATACAATCCGAAAAAAAAAAAAATATAAATTAAAAAGAAGAAAACTCAGTTAATCGCATCGCACCTTCGCCGGATCTCTCCCCGTCGTCCGGTCTGTACACCGTGGAGGCTCAACTTCTGCATAGCTCTAGCAAAATCTTTAAAGAAACGGTCCTGATCTCTGGCGTAAAGATCAACGAAAGGTCGGGTTCTCGGGTCGGAATATAACCCGTGATCCGATTCGAGTAACCCGAGACCCTTGCCCATATTCTGGTAATACATATTGTCGAATTTGTTGGGAGTCATGATATCGTTGAAGACGGAGATCGTCGGGTCTTTCGGGTAATTAGAACAAGCTTTCTTCAACGCGACGGCGAATCTCGGGTTATACCCGGTATTGTTACGGGCGACCCGACCCACGAACTCTTTACAGTGTGAGAATCCGATTGAGTGTGCGCCACTGAGAGCGACCATTTCCTGAACGGAGAATCCTCTGGATTCGAATTGGCCAATGAGCTTCGAGATCGGCATGGAAGGAAGAGGGAGGAGATCTGCGAGGAGAGAGGCTTTGGAGATTCGCGAGTCGCGGCGGCCGAGGAAGACGTCGTAGTAAGGACCACCGACGGTGATGAGGAGGTCACGAGTGGCGACGGAGATGATGTCGGAGCAAGAGACGGTGTTTGGGCAAGCTAGCTCGAGCGCGGTTTTGGCTCTGACGATGACGTCGAATCCGTCGCCGGGGAGAGAGAGGTTGATCGAGGAATCGCGTTCGGCGACGTTGAAGGCGGTCGAGGAGACGAGGACGGAGGCGTCGCAGCCGTTGGAGAAACAGTCGTGGAAGAAGAGGCGGATGACGGCGGGTGCGGTGGTTGGGTTTGTGATTTGTTTGCTGGAGATTGTGTCGCGGACGATGTCGTGGAATCTAGGGCATGATTTGGAGTAGAAATCGGTGGTTAAGCGAGATTGTGCGGCGGAGGAGAGTAGAGTGACGAAGAAGAAGAAGTGGAAGAGAAGGGAGAGAGATTTGAGTGGCGATTGTTCCGCCATTGTTGTAGCTGAAGAGAGAGAGTGTGAGAAATGAGATTTTGCGAGTGCTAGAGAGAGAGTGAGAGAGGAGGCTTGGGATTATAATGGAAGGAGGAGAGGAAGAAGAAAGTGGGAGGGAGAGTGAAGACCACGCGCCGATGTTTGGTCCTTTAATCACGGGTTTGTGTCTTAAAGTCAAAAACGATGGTGGATGATCCGGTTTTGTGGATCGGTTATCTGTTGTAGACCGGTTTATGAGCAATAAAAGCTAATTTTGATCCGATTCGATCCATCTTTTGCCAAAAACAAAACAGTATTTTCTAATTTATAATTACATATAAACGTAATGATATATTGCATATATATTTTTGTTCAATTATTCGTGTAGATAAATTAAATTAATTGGCGAACTTCGGCGAAACAGAGTAACTGGACGGACATTACGTAGTTCACATGCAGCTGAACTTTTTGCGTGTGTGTGTAAAACAATAGCTCTCGTGTCCACGCGGAGAAGACAGAGAAGCAAATCTAATAAGTCTCATGGATTTAATTTTGATTATTTCATAGTTACGTGGCGATTCGGTAATTTCAGAAGTAGTATGATTAGGTTCGTAACATTGGACTAAAATAGTTATATTTCGAATTCGAAAACAGTGAGTACGCACGCTTGTTTTGAAGAAAAGAAAGTCTCGTCTTTTTGTCTCGAGTGATATGATCGATGTACCAATAACATGCATATTTTAAAACAACTTTGATAAATTTCAAGTATATGTACTTTTTGAAAGTATGAGGAGTATAATATTATTGTCTTATGCCTCTGCCTGATGATAACGGAATGGTCCCCTAAATCATATGGTTAATAAGCACTGAGTTTAAGAAATCTCGGTTGGCTGTAAATAGCAGTGCGAATATCTATGTGATGATCATCCATTTAGTATTTAATAATCACCGCATAAACAAGTTTATGGTACGTGTGATTATTAATTTGTGTCTTTGTCGGTACTGAATGATAATAAGTAGGTGTCTTGGGTTTGGTTATCAATTGGTATCTTCTGTTTGTAATACCCAATAGAAGAAATAACAGCAAAATACAACTGTATATAATGGTCCATATTATCAAAAGATAGCGACAGTGAACAAAATCCAAATATGTTTCTCACTCTTTTATTTTCCATCTATATGAAATCAAATTAAAAAATAATAATTTAATCCAGCAAATACGTATTGAAGAAACTGAATGATTATTACGGCTAGATCAATGTTAATTCGTTCAAGATAGTTAAACGATGTGCAACATGTTTTATACAAACAAAACGTTTGTTTACTAAGTTGCAAGAAACGGGGTTCTGACACGTCAGCAAAGGCGATTCTGGAGGCGATCTAGGTTTTTCGAATTTCTGTCGCAAGCAAGGCTTTCACGGGGCCGATGTCGGCGCCGGAGGGGGAGGCACCACCGCCTAAGAGTATCGGGAATCATTCAGACCAGTTGGTTCAACAGGCGACGAAGAAATCTTGGGCAAACGTAGTGAACAACATACCGTGTCTATCACAACATGATGTAGAAGTCGATATGGTTGACGGAGAAGCCATAGTGGAGATACCAGATGAGGTTTTACAAAATTCAGTTCCTCTGTGGGAGGATTTTCTTCAAGGAATGTTCATGTCCGATGCTCCGCATGTAGCAAAGGTACATGTAATTGTCAACAAGATCTGGCCGCTGGGAGATAAATCAGTGAAGATTGATGTATTCCCGGTAAACACAACAACAGTGAAATTTCGAATTAAAGATGCAGCTACCAGGAAAAGGATTCAGAGAAGAGGGATGTGGAACATAGCAGATATCCCAATGGTTATATCTAAATGGGCGCCTGACGAGGAGGCAGAAGAGGAACCAGAGATTAATACGATCCCTATGTGGATCAAAATAAAAAACGTCCCGCGTCAGATGTTTTCG
>OVBJ01002459.1:0-17791 GCA_900406535.1 Noccaea bulbosa
ATTATTATTGTTTTAAAAATTTCAAATCATAGCATATACAGAAAAAGTTTTAGATTTTTTTTCATTATATTGTTTTTTATATTGTGATTAAATTATTTTATAAAATAAAGTTAAACAAAGATGAAAAGAGATATATAATGATAGAATTAAATTGAATCTCATATCTTCCTTATTTACTTATTTTCGTAATTGTTAATTAAGGAAGGANTATTTTTTTATTAATAGTTACATACTATTTGATTTTCTAGACATACTATATAATGACATATTATGTAATTCTCTAGTAAGATTTATCTAAACTAAAAAGGGCTTTGAGAGTGAACCATGTGATGACACATCAGCATGGCAATTTTGTTATTAACACACGAAATTAAGGTTGTTTTTAAAAAATGATTCTCTTTTAATATATAAGGATAACGCGTCTTTTATACGGCTTCTCACGTCGTCGACGGTTCAATATATCAAAGCCAATTATAGAGGTCCATAAATTTTAATAAATGTTGTATATGATTGAGTATGTAGATTGTCGCGAAAAATAAAAATGTTATCGTTTACAAGAATGTTTTTTTTTAATTTTTATCACCTATTTATTTCAGTCTAGAACTTATTCTATTTTTCGGCATTTAAGAATTCCTCGTATCTATCTCATAACTATAAACCATGATTATAATATTAATGCGATCATCTCACAACATTTATTAAATCATTGTTTAGAAGATAAATATTTGCTTAATGCGAAATTATTTTGTTTTAATTATCTTGTCCAATATATTGATGTCGCTTTACAATCTCACCAAAATCTTATAGAAAAAGATGCCAGCCATTTGCTGACTCACACAAATAAAATCTTCCCAAAAAGGATACGTCAACTGTGTAGTGGTAAGTCAGTAGTCGTTAAAAAATAAAGATTTTTAAATACAAATAAGTTGAACATGTTGAATGTAGTTTGCCTTTCTAAAGTTCTCTCTCGAATTAGAATATGGCTCGTGGTCGTGGAAGCTGGAATGGTATGGTCGTATGGAGACTTGCGCAAGCAACCGAAACTTAGAGAAACTGATTTACGTTTCACTTTCTCGGAATTAGAGCAAAGGCCTGTCAGGATTATAGTGCCAAACCGGATTTCCTTCTATCTCCATTGATTAAAGAATAATTAACTAATCTTCTATGCCTATCTGATGTATTTCAACCGAAAAAAAAGAGAGTCTAAACTCCAGGAAATTAAATCTATTGCTGTTGAATCTTAAACATATTGCAACAAATCATATGTGAGCTGTTACAAAGGTGATCATGATGATAGTGGATCTTGTGGTTTTGTAATTTCAGAGGGAGACGTAGGGTGGAGAGAGTGATGAAGAAGAGGATATAATCAATCACATAGCCAGAAAATTCTGTTGTTTCAAAAAAATAATTTTTATACATTTTTTAAACACTTTTTCATATTTAATTTCAAGAAACTATTTATTATGTTTTTTGAATTCTCATTGGTTTAAATTTATTGAAAATTGTTTAATTGCAAATATCTATGTATTTGTGATTAAAAAATATTTTTTTCCTATTTTTTGTGAAAATCTTAGAAAATTCATTAAAAAGAAACTGAGGATTATTAACTAATCCCTAAACCCACACCCTACTGTATAAAAAATAGGTAAAATAATTCCAACTCTAAAAGATTCATTATTAAGCTTGTATTTAATGGAAAAGGATGATAATTTAAATGTTTTTTGTGGGGTTTGGGTTTCGACGGATGTTGGAAGTTGAGCAAGTGTTTGATCTAGAAGCTTAAAGATCAATCATATATATCAATATATATATATTGTATTCATATCAGGCCCGACCCAAATATGATTTGGACTCTGTGCGACTAATAAAAATTTATAAACTTCACCTATATTATTCTATATTTAAAAATCAGAGCCTTAATCTATATATTTTTTAATAATCAGGACTCTAATTATCTAAAAGAAGTAGTAAAACAAAAAAGACCTAGTGCAAATGCACTGTGATCACATTCTCAGGCGGGGCTGATTCATATAACTGATAGGGGCTGATTCATATAACTGAGAACACATACTATAATATAAGAGATTAATTATTGAAGATTTGACTAGAATAGGGAGAACCATCTTGAGATTCCAATTTGTTGTCAATACAACAACAAAAATTGCCATAATAAACATCATTTTTCACAAACCTCCTCCTGTTTTGTACTCCAAATCCTTATTATTGTCCATGATCATATTATTTGGAAATTGGCTAAGTATGCTTAATATACTTATGATGATGGATAATCACCAATTTTCCAATGATGTTAAAAGTAATACAGTAGAAACTCGATAAATTAATAAATACGATATATTAATAAAAAATTTCCGGTTTTAAGTTGAGCCGGTGTAAAATATGATACAATTCGATATAATAATATAATAATATTTTTTTTGAAACTCCTATATAAATTATGGTCCCAATAATATTATAAATTAATAATTATCATATAAAAACTTATATATCTTATTATATAAAGTTGGATGCGCACGACGTGGTCGCGACACGTAGGATAATTATAACTCACAGGATCACGACAAGTGTGATTTTTTAATTTTACTCTATTAAGATCTTGACATGTGTCTAATTGATGTGTCTAATTGAAAAAAAAATAAAAAGGAAAAAACCTAACAAAAAAAGATGTTTAAAAAAAGAAAAAAAACAAAAAAACGATCATCCATATTTTAAAGGAAAACTGTTTCATATTCTAACGGAAGAAGGAAAAAAATATTTTTGCATACCATATTCTAACAGAAAAATATTTCATAGTAACGGAAAAAGGAAATACGCATATTTACCATATTATGAAAAATAATATTTTTGCATGCCATATTCTAAAAGAAAAATGTTTCATATTCAAACGGAAAAAAATGTCTTACGAAATCCTATATAATAAGCTATTCTAACGAAAAAAGTAAAAATGCATATTTACCACTTTCTCTAATTTATATATTATTTATTATATTATGCTTATTACATAATCATTACATGACTATTACCCTTTATTGTACAATTTTTGAAGTAACTTATGTTATTCAGAGATTTTTGATCGGGTTTTCAATATTATTTAATTTAATTTTAAGAGTAATCACATTTTGTTAAATATATTTTCGTAATATTATTTTATTTAATTTTAAGAGTAATCACATTTTGTTAAATATATTTTCGTAATTTTTTTAAAATCTTAAGATAAACTCCGTATACACGCGGGATCTTATCTAGTGTATATATATAACTAATATATCTAACTACTAAAATATGAATCTCTTACACAACTAACCGATATGAAAATTAAAATAAAAAAGGAATTTACAACAATATGACAAATATGAAAAAATATAAACAATAAAGTGAATATAGAAACATCAAAAATAAAAATTAAGAAAATATACATATAAAATAAAGTTCTTATTTAATTTGAATAAAAAATTAAAATATTATCAATATTGACTTTTTTTTGAATAATATTTTTAGTCAAAATCTAAATTAATAACTTTATAAATTAATAAAATATCAAAGTCCCAGCATTATTAATTATTAATTTATAGAGTTACTGTATATTGAATTATATATTAACCTGAGAGAGTTGGGCCGGGTAATAGATCCAGAAATTGGCCCGTTCATTTCCCAGGACGAAGACAAACGAGACGTTGTTGTCGTCACTGGAAAACGCGGAGGTGGAGAAGAGAGAGAGAGGTCTCTGGTGGCGGGTAAACGTAAGGAGAGAGAGGAAGATGGACGACGACAGGATACTAGAGAGAGAAAGGCTCCAGATCGAGCAGATTCGAGAGCTCGATTTCGAGGAATTGCAAGTGGAGGAAGTCGAGGATCATAGTGATTCCGACGAAGACGACGACGACAATCTCGCTACCTCCCACGCGCCTATTCCGTAAGCGAATCCCTCTTTTATCCTCTCACGATCACTTGCTTACCTCTTCTCTCTACATTTCTAGTGACTGTGTTGTTTTTCTGGACTCTCATCGGATTTGAGAGTGTATCACTAGTTTGATTTTTTTGCAATACTTAGGTTTCGTGATGTTTAATTAGTTGAAGATCTGTCGTTCTTTAGAAAAACAGTAATTGATTTCATCCGAATGCACTCGGTACTGTTGCATTCTCGATTTTTACATTTTGGTGCTTTGGCAGTGAGAATCATGGTGCTGATGAATTTGTTTTCAACCCAGCTTTGGCTTCCTTACATACCTATCTAGGAGGTATGGGTGGTTTTCTCTCATTTCGTGTCTTTGTTTTCTTATACTTGACACATTTTGAACTTATGAATTGATACGGTTTTCACCAGAGGTTGAAGACACTCAAAACAGACTTGATTTTGTTGATGGAGGCACCGTGTTAAAGCTCCCGCTTTTCTATCTTGAAGGTATTCATAACTTTCTATCTTTAAATACTATTTCTAATAAAATCGATTTGTGTAAGACAAGCATTATATATGTAATACTGCAGGAGTGGTTCTGTTCCCAGAGGCTACACTTCCCCTTAGAATTTTTCAGTCTAGTTTCTTGGCTGCTGTTGAGAGAGCTTTGAACCAAGCTAACTCACCATCTACAATAGGTGTGGTAGGTGACTTACTTAATCTTTTGCTTTGATTGTTTTGGGCTCTTTTTTCTATGAAAAAAATACACATCCAAAGTTTATCCTTTTATCTTCAGATTCGTGTTTACAGAGAAGGTGTTCAATTCAAGTATGCCAGTGTGGGGACAACCGCAGAGGTAATCTTTCTGAATTTTCTATTTCCTTTTTTCTTTTCTTTTTCCAAATGATTGTTCGATGAAGTTATACATTTGTTGCTTTGTCACATCTCAAGAAAGCTTCAGGTTTTGGTGTACTTTCATGAGGTTCTTATAAATATTGATTCATATTGAAATAGTCTTAATTCGGTTACAGAATTTTAGACCTTTAAGAACATCTGCCAATTAGAAACATATCTCCAAATTCTTTCTTAGAAGGTTTAGGGTATCAAACCATTTCTACAGAACATGGACAAGTACTGGAGTTTCGTATTTAGAGTAGTTGAATCAGATATGATCGGTCATAGCATCTTACAAATCAGACGAAATAAATACAGTTTTCATTTGTGTCCTTTGTGCAAAGTTTTTGGAGCTATGCTTGAGACAGGGGTCTTGATGTAGGAAGTTGGGAAATGGCATGACTGTTGTTTAATATTTAGTATTTACTGTGGGAAGAATTTTGACTACCAGTTCTTGTAATGTAACTTACTATTTTGGGTGGTTATCACAGATACGACAATACCGTCGACTTGGGGACGGTTCATTCAATGTTATTACTCGTGGACAACAAAGATTCCGTTTAAAGCGTCGTTGGACTGATGTTGAAGGATTCGTAAGGACATTCTCTGATAAATATACATAGGAAATTCCGAATACATCCTTGTTTAGTGTGATAGAAGCTTATTTCTCATTAAATCCTTCTTGCAGCCTTGTGGAGAGGTTCAAATCATTGATGAAGATCTGCCATTGAGGACTCCGAGGGATGCGTTTGGGAAACTGGTACCGTTGAGCAACGTGCGAGGTCGCAATAACTTGAGTGCAATGTCTTTATCTACACCTCTTAGAGATACGGACGAACAGTCAGTAGCAAACTCTGAAGAAAGTTTCGAAAGTGCTCTTTCTCCGTCAGAGAAAAGACTTCATTATTCAGCAGTTGACTCAATAATGGATGACTGGACGAGTAGCGATGATGATCAAGTAGTCAGCACATCTGATATCCAATCTAGTGGGTCTAATCCATACAGCTCTAGGTCCACTGGATGTTTAGCTTCTGGCCAAGACGGGCAATCTCCAAATGGCAAGACTCCTGTTTCACAAGGGAAATGTCAGAAGCAAAATAGGCTGATGAGTTTCCGGGAAAATACTGATCTAACCCGATTCCGTATGGCTCCAAGAGCATATTGGCCATTCTGGGCATATAGGATGTACGACTCGTATTGTCTTGCCCAAAGAGCAGCTGGTAAATTCTTTGTTTTTCTCAAAGCTGTGTTCTACGAGTCTCATACACATTAAGAGTCTGCTAAATGTTAGCATAACATGCAGATCTATGGAAGCAGATAGTTGGGGTTCCAAACATGGAGGCTTTTGTGAATAAACCAGATATTTTATCCTTTTCCATCGCTAGTAAAATCCCCGTGTCCGAGTCAATTAGACAAGAGCTTTTGGAGCTTGACGGAGTCTCTTACAGATTGCAGCGAGAAATAGAATTGCTTGAGAGTTTTGATCGTGTTCGATGTAAACACTGTCAGGTATCTTTATGGGAGCATGGTAAAAAGACCATTTACACTGTCAAATCTGTTGTAGTTTTGGTTTACAGATTCGTTTACATGTTAATGCAGACTGTCATAGCAAGAAGAAGTGACATGTTGGTCATGTCTAGTGACGGTCCTCTCGGTGCATACGTAAACCCTTATGGCTATGTGCACGAGATAATGACCTTTTACAAAGCAAATGACATAGCGCTTACAGGTCGACCTGTTAAAAAAGACAGCTGGTTTCCTGGGTAAGAGTCTTTTTCCTAAATGATTTATGTAATATAATCAATTAGCGTTCTTCGTTCACTATACCTATCACTTATTTGATAGCTCAATGGTTTTTAAATCAAGCTCAATCACTATTATACATCTGAAAACTAGCTTTGGTTTTAAACAAGCTTAAATGTTCGGAGCATTGTCATAGAAACCATCTGATCTTGTACTTCAAGTATGAAATCGATAGTAAATCTAATATATATGTGTCTTACAATCCGCAGGTATGCATGGACAATTGCGAACTGTGCAACGTGTGAAACGCAGCTGGGCTGGCTTTTCACAGCGACGAACAAGAAGTTGAAGCCATCCTCTTTCTGGGCAGTTCGGAGCTCGCAAGTCGCGGATGACATTCGCTGAAAAAGACGCACGGATCAGTTCGAGCTTCACTACCAAATTACTACTATAAACGCTTTCTCTACGTTAAGACTTGCCCAAAACCGGTAACCATCCTAGGTATCATTTTTGCTGAATACTACAGTTATAGCTTGTTTAAAGCACTAGCAGCCTAATGTACATAGATGATGATGCTTAAGTAGTAGCAATATGCATAAATAGTTATATAGACAATGTGTACACACATGCACGCATGTAAGCATAATGTGTTGTACTCTTGAGTGACTTTTCTGTAGACTCTTAAGTCTCTAAATGAACTGAACGGTGATCTTTTTTGTTTAACTCACACTTGCGTAATCTGCCGCTAGCTCTTCTTCCGCATTACGTTGCGTTTTAGTTTTGTTTGAGAAAAAGTACAATAATCTTTTTTGAGTAAAAGGATTCACAGTATTTCAAAACAACATAAATGTTTAAAGGGAAGGCTTTTTAGACATGTATAAAATTACTAAGGCACAGCGAGCGGTGAACAAATTTTATTTCTCAGACAAAAGTACAGAGTGAAGAGAACACAAGAGTTGGATTTTATAAACAAAACAAGGGCACAAAAAAAAAAGACCAAGAAAGAGAGAAAAAAATGTTCTATACAAGTGAAGCTACAGCAGGCTTGACTTATTTGTCTTCATTCTTTTTACCTTCCATCTTCATTCTCCAAACATAGTTTTGACCAAAGAAAAAAATAATTACCATTCAACATCAATACAAGTAGAGCAGCACAAGAGTGGTATTGACGAGATGCCCCATATTCTGCACTTAACTCACGACATCAGTATACAAAGCGAAACGAACGGTAAGGAGAAATATAACCTACATGACAGATTATAACTACCCAATGTGTGATTTAACTCTCAGAAAACAAACCATTACATTTCCACATGAACATTGGTAGAATAGCAATCACCTATTTCAGGAGTATAGAAGACAAGATGACCATCAATACGGGTTTAATTAATGATTCCAAATGCCACATAACCAAAAGGTTCAAAGACATAAAAGGCATGCACAATTAATTTTTGAACCCCAATGCCACAAAAGATGACAATCATTTTGTGTTTGATTCCTCATAACCAAAAGGTTCAAAGACCCCTTGACAGTTGCACACTCCCTGGTTTCTACATGATTTACTAAAAACAGCATATACAGTAAAATCACAAGCCAAAACCTTTGTAGGAAGGTATAATAATAAGATACCAGAAACATCCATTTCCTGCTTCACCAAATTATTCCATCTTCATTTCTGCCACATACAATCAACCATGGCTCTCTCTCTTCTAATAACATCAAATATTATTTGAATATATATAATACCATACTACATTCTTTAAGAGAATTTAAAGATATGTCCTCAAACAAAACATCCAAGTTGAGAGACGGCCGATACACTACATCTACATTACAGCAGCAGTTAAGTAGAGTTTAGCGCACATCTTTCACTAAACCTTCCTTAGAGGTTCTCCTAAAGTCCATAGCATCACTGATCACAATGGTTGTTTGTTTTTTCTCACTGAGCGGATGTATGAAAAGCTAAATTGAGTTGCACCCTAACAAAAATAAGAACTTCATGAAACAGTTCGACCATAACACATAGATGAAATGTAAAGATTCTTGGCCCATTTCTCCTGCACAAGAAAGACTAGAAGTTAGTTACGCTGACAGAAAGTTGGAATTGGAAATCCAAACAACAATAGACAAGGAAATCAAGAGACGAGCAAAGCAAACCTTGACATGATTACTAGGAAAAGCAGAGGTTCTAAGAGTCTCCTGTGTCTCATCGATAGGCTTCCTTCTTGGCACACTGAGAACAAACGCAGCCTGATCCCAAGTTGCAGCAACTGCTGTAATACGGTATCCATTATCCCATCGACGATGTATACCTTCACTAGGATATAGAAAATCTAGTTCTATAACCTGCATCACAAAAATACAGCCAATATTCTCATGATTCAATTCCAAATGCTGCATACTTCTTCTATTCAAGGCAAATCCAATAAGAAAACATAGAAAAAACTTCACAAGACCTGGTCTGAAAAAGCAGCTCCACGAGACATTACAATCCCCCATTTGCTTCCAGCAGTTGCCATTGATGTAACATAAAATCCTTCCCTCCACTTTTTATTTATCCACTTGAAGGGAAAAGAATCGCTGACTTTGTAGGATTGCTGTAAATACGAGGTCCCTGAATACAAAGCATGAAGAGCTGTAAAACAGAGATAAAACGGAAACAACTGTTAAACCTGCATTCAAAAGGAATATAAAACATTACCCTTCGACATAACCACGAATGAGCTCCCATTACTTGCTCCTGCTACTGCTGTAATATAGAAATTCTTTTCCCATTGGTCCATAATCCATTCCTACAAGATATAGACCAAATTGCAAAATGCACAGGGTGGAGAATATCACAAATGGAAGTGACACCAGCAGTGCAGACATAACAAATTTGGAAATATTACCCGAGAATATTTAATGAACGTACCTTGGGGAGAAAGACTGGTGATAGCTGGTAAACTTGAGCCGAACATCCAGTTCCTGCATCCATGATTAAAGCCCAGAGATCCGAGCAAGAACCCACACTGCTGATAAATAACCCATCCTCATTTCCTTTTTCAATGTGCTTTTCGACCCTTGGATCAGAAACATTATAATGATAACTGCATAAAGATAAAAAGATATGTCAGCTGCATGTTCATGTACGTACATACCAAGAACTCTCAAGTATAATCCGAGATGTGACCGTTGCTTCATTGGTCTGTGAGCACTGTAAACGCTGATCCATTGCGTTGCTGGCATTCCCAATCTGACCTTCTTTGTTGGTTGTTCGTCCTCTTCATCCATTGTTAGCCTTCCCCTCTTCTGACCCACTTGATGTATAAGCTTCACCACACCAAAAAAAAAAAAAAAAAAAAAAAAAAAAAAAAACCCATTAGGNAAAAAAAAAAAAAACGCATTAGGCATTCTAGACTGAACCTAAATACCAGCACTTCAGTAAACATGTCATAAAGGAGATCACCAAATCACCTTCAGTGCACCATCAGTATTTATTGGCCTAATGTCTGGGTTTGGGCCAACTATTCCATCGAAAAGGGAGATATATTTAGCATAGTCAGGCTCCTCATCAAACTTCAAATTGACCACATACTCAACAAATTGACGAAAAGGTTGGGGGCAGAAGCAGCAAAGAGTTTCCGGGGATGTAGCCATCTTCTTCTTGCAAACAAGGAAACCTTTGTTCTCTCCCTAACAAGAAACAAGTTAATAATTCGGCCTCGAAAAAGAAAAAGAAGGAAAAAAAAACAATAACCATAAGAGTCCCCAACCTGGTACCCTTGCCATGGAAGTCGGCCTCGAAGAAGAAAAACAAGAGTGTAAGCAAGAGACTCCAGGTCATCCCTCCGACTACAAGTTCGGCCAAGATGAGAATGTACACTAGCATAACGCACCGTTCCTCTGAGAACGCAAAAGCAAACACATAAGTAACAAAAGATTGAAGTCCTTAAGAAGAATCAATCTCAGCGGATACAACTGACCTAAAAACATCAGGACGTTGGTCATATTCAACATGCACTCCAGCAGTATCACACCATTTGGTTGCTGCAAGATCAATGGATTGGATAAGCATCACAAAGACACCAAAGCACGCTTACTCTCATTACAAAAACCACTGTATACCTAAGCCGAGGTCTACAAGGAAAAGTTTTTTCTCTTCAGGAGTTCCAGGAGGCCCAAGCAGAAAATTCTCTGGTTTTACATCGCCATGCACATATCTGCCATAAACAAGAAGATATAGCAAATAAAGACAACTGCAGTAGCAATACCAGTGAGTAAGAATATAAGAAAATCACCCCCTAGAATGCACTTTCTCTAATATGGATATTGCCTCAATCGCAATGCATGCAACCATCTCTGTTGACATCCTGGAATGTATAAAACAAACAAAGCATAAGATGAGTCTCGATATAAAATGGCTCATCTCAAGAAAACTTTTGTTCACTAATGGTTTATATAACAAAATCTTCAGATGCTAGCTAGGTGAAATGCTTACGCTTGAGTGGTACTATTCCAAACATCCCATAAGCTTGGGCCCAGAATATCCATAACCTGTATGAAGGATGGAAAAAAACTGTAATTACTCATACCGTAGCTATGAACGGAAAGTGATCTTGTTAAAACCTAGGGAAAGTCAACATACCATCACATAAAAATCACCTTGCCGACCTTTAAAATGAACTCGTGGCACGCCATGACTGCCACCAAGTGCACTGGACAACCAACAGATGATAAAGCGTACATTAGTTATCCAATCCTTTTATAAACCAACAAGCAGAAGGATCCTAGAGACCAAATACAATAAACCATAGAGCTCACTTGTAAACTTGCCACTCATATGGTGGCCCGTGGTTACACCCTTTGCTGCTTCTATGCTCAAACTTTAAAGCCACCTGCAAATTTGCACACATCACAACTTACATCCAGACCATACGAAATCAAAACGAAGCATGTAACTTTACAAACACAAACAACATACCTCCATAGCACCAGGTCCAAATCTAGCATTAAGAGTGGTCGCGCCCATCTTTCGACCGACATAAACTTGTCCAAAACCTCCTTTCCCTAGTTTTCTATCTAATTTGTACATTGGAGAACCACCAACTTGAACCTGTGGAACCAAAGAGAGTCAGATCAAATTATCTTACAGAAAGAATCAGACATTCCTCAGATTAACAAAGCTGTCTCCTAATCAAGCACATAACACCACAATGCAAGAGACAATAGCCCCAAAATGGGACCTTTAATATGAAAAATCAGATTCTCATGACAACGCTCTCTTCTTTAATAGCCAAACTGATGCGGGCATTTCAGAATTTAGCAGAAGGAACAAAAAGCAACAGTAAAGTTTAGACCTTTTCAGGAAGTGGAGGAGTGTTTACTTCATCATCAGGCAAAGGTGCTTGACCGCCACTGTCGAATTCATCCATTTTCTTCTTATCTCCGCTCAAAACCCTAATCTCTTCTTCTTTTCTTTCTTCGGTATTCACAAAAGGTTTGGTCTTTTCACTTGCGCACCTCTCTGCTGCTACGATCGCTTCCTTCTTCTCACTCCGATCCTCCGCCGCAACTCTCTTTTGCCGCCTCGGGTTTCTCCTCAAAGGAATCGACTTTTCTTTCGGGTTTTTCTTATCCCGATCTCTGCGTGCTTGGCTACGCAGCTCAGGCATCGTACGTTTGATTGTCGACGTCCATTGAACAATCGAACTCACTGAGAAAAGATAAAAGCTTTCAGAACCATTCTACGAGCAAAATGGAAGTGGAGATAACGAAGAGACAGAACCGATCAAGAAAGTGAAGAATTTGAGAGATGCAATGGGAGGATTTTGGGGATTTTTCTTTTAAGATTTTGGCGAACGAATCGAAGGAAGCTGATCTTTTTAGCTTCTCGTACTTTCTTTAGCTAAAGGAAATAGGGAAATAAGGAATGTTGTTGTTAATTTACCTTCAGTTTTATGGGTTTTTTACTTTTTTTCTTCTCTTCACGCCCTTGAATTTATAGTTTTTTTTTTTTTTGGTCCTTTTTCCATTAACTCTAATGAAATCTCCAATACGTGGAGAGTGAGATTAAAAATTTATAACTAACCAAATCTGCGTGAGTTGTAGCCTTGTAGGGAACTGGAATTTAAACGAGTTCATTGTACGCAGGAGTTTAGGGCTGAGCATAACTCAGAATAAGCGTCTTCAATCCGGATATCGATTCGGTTTCAGATCGGTTTTTTCAGTTTTTAGTTTTTCGGTTAATAGAAAATAGCTATCATATTATATTCATTCTTACTTCATTTTGGTTCTGTTTGGATAGTCTCGATTATCAGTTTTCTCCGTTTGGTTATTTTTGGTTCGAATAATCTCGGTTTTCGGTTTATTTGTATTTTTTGTATTATTATTATTTTATTATGTTTTGTAATTTTTCTCCTACTCAAAATATCAATTCAAATAAGAAAATGCAAACACATGTCTTATTTTAAAATTAATGATCTATAATTTTATAGTATGAGATTACTCTAAACTTATATTATTATATATCATATGCGTATACAATATACTATTAATATATAGAGCTATTCGAGTTTTTTTGGTTTTGTGAGTTTCCAAACGATATTAATATCCACGGTTTTACCAAATTGAATACCCTTAACTCAGATCCATCATTCCTTTTGATACCATAAATGTTATGTAAACTTATTTTGCTCTTCTGTAGTTCTGCAGAGGAGCTTTGATGTCTATTTATTTATCAGTTCATTTAAAATTTTGCGTCATCTCTTTTGGCATGGATAGGTTTATTCCATCTTCCTCTTTTTAATGGGAGAGAACTTTTCCATGCATTTTCTTCTCTTTAAGAAATGGTTTCTTCTTGGATCAATATCTAGTAAGTTTTTACAATTTTTTACTGATTTGTCATCTTATGTAATTGTCTATTCGGGGTTTAAAGATACAATCAGATTCGTTTTATCATTTTATGGAGGTGGAAGTTGTTTTTCAACGTCACTATCCAACGTGACTAGTTTACATCAATCCGGCTCTACCGTGACTTTTCTTTTGATGCATATGAGCTTTGCTTCTTATTTGTTGTCGCAAAACAAATCTATCTATCTTAGTTTCTAGCTTTTTTATGTGGTATTGTAGTGATCAAATAGGATGCTTCATTCTCTCTTGTTATTGTAGCGTCGAAGTTAGTTTCATGAAAATAAAAGTTTAAACCCTCCCCAAAAAAAAACAAAAGAGCAGTGAATTACAGGCATTGTAGATAATTCATAATTTTTATTGAGCTTTCTATCGGAAAAGTAACAGTTGATTAATTTGAAGAATGATTTACATTAATATAAATGTTTGATCTAGAAGCTAAAAGATCAGTCATATATCAATATTGTATTTTATTCATATAACTGAGAACACATATAATATAAGAGATTAATGAGTTAGGATTGGACTAGAATAGGGAGAACCGTCTTCAATTTTCAATTTGTCAATACAACAACAGTCTATAAAAGGAAACTTAAATACACAACCTCCCGTTCTGTACCCCGAAGATCTGCAGTTTTCTTTACATAGTGCAGAGGCTGGACATGGCGGTCTCTTTTCAGGACATACACGGATTTTTCCTAATTGGGATGACAAGAGTTTAAGTACGAAGATGATAATAATTATTTTTATATATTTTTGTGTGTTTGAGACAATTAAACATTTAAAATTCAAATATTTACCTGATGTTATTGGTAGAAGCATGAAAGCAAATACCATCAATGAAATTAACAAAAGAGATGAAAATTTGTTGGTTGCCATTAGATACAACTTTAGAAGATGCAAAGTACTTTATTTTTCTGCACAATGTTTCAATTATGTGAAAAGATAAAGAATTAAAATGTTAAATCCAAATGAAAAGTTTGAATTAAATAACGTTTAGTAGAAGAGGAACATATGTTGTCTTCTCAATAAAGTAGTATTCAAAATTTTATAAGAAATTTAACATATTTACCTTGTCTTTCCAGTATTGTGATAGGTACAAATAATTTAGTGTGTTGGTTTTGTGTATGAGTGTTATATATATTTCTGAAAGATATTTCATAATATGAAAGTAATTACATACTGTAATGAGTTTTCCATAAACCGTAAACACAAATTTAGACTGTGAGTTTAGTCAAAGATTTCATAATTTAAACAACCAATTTGGTCAAACATTCCATCATTTTGTATATATGTAGTCATTGTGCTTACATGGTAAGTTATTAATTTGTTGACAAGAATATTAGAAGGCTTTATTTTTTATCTTGTACCAGATATCTTTTTATAATAGTTATGCAAATGTTGTCAAAAAAAAAAAATAGTTATGCAAATAATATGGAAAAAAAAATCGTTTGTATTCATTATAAATATCTAAAAAGAAAACATTTATAACATCAAAATTATCTTCTTATTTATTTTCTTTTAGGGTTTTATCACTATTTTCTGTCTAAGTTTTATTGACTTTTACCTTTCTACTTTTAATTATATATATAAAGCTAAAAGTAGATAAAACTCAGACAGAAAATACTTCTATAGAAAGAAATGATCACAATGTTGCTACAATTGGCAGACTTATTTTTATTTGAGAAAGGTAGAGTCCATTTTTTTTCCTTAACTTGAGCAAAGATTTGCATGGAAAACCCACACATTTTCCGTATCAATATAGGGAAAATAATTTCAACTTCTAAAATCTTCATTATTTATTTATGAAGCTTGTGGTTAAAAAAAAAAAATTATGCATAAATTAAAATAACAACAGCGAAAAGTCAGATTGTAGGTAATCCATGATTTATATAATTATATGGAGTTATAGTTTTCAAGAGATGTTGAGCAGGTAACACTTCATTAATTTGAAATATAATTTACATATATATTTAGTGTTTGATCTATAAGCTCAAAGACCAATATGATCATATATTAATACATTTTTATTCATATAACTGAGAACGCATTCAAAACAAGAGATTAATTCATTAGGATTGTACTAGAATAAAGAGAATCATCTTGAGATGCCAATTTGTTTATACAACAACAAGATTTGCCCAAAGTCTTTTTTTCACAACCTCCTGTTTTGTACCCATAATATTTGCAGGTTTCTATACATTTAGGTTCGGGCCTGGTGGTCTCTTTTCAAGACATATACGAATGAAACCTATTTGGGATGACAAGAATTCCAGTACCAAAATGATAAACTAATTATTCTTTTCATGTAATTTTGTCTTTGAGACAATTAAACATCGAAAACTTAAATATTCCTAATAGTATTGATGAAAGACTGAAAGCAAATACCATCAGGGAAATTAATAAAAGCAATGATAATTTGTTGGTTGCCATTAGATATGTTTCTAGAAGACGCAACAAATATTTTGTTTTCCTTGAAATCTTTTAATTATGTGAAAAAAAAATAAACCGTTACAGAATTTAAGATCCAAATGAAAAGTTAGATTTAACAACTTCTAGAAGAAAAGGGACATATGTTGTCTTTTCATTAATAAAAAAATTTCAATATTTTTATACGAAATTTAACATATCTATCTCTTGTGTTTATATAATTGAGCTAGGTGCAAAAAACTTAGTGTAGTGGTTTTGTGTGTGTCTTTGTGTTATATATAGTTCTGATAGATATGTATTCGAGATTGTGTTTACATGTTAGGTTATTAATTTCTTTAAAAGAAATTTGAACTTTTTATTTAATTTTGTATCATATATATATTTGTAAATTAGTAAAACATTTCCTGTAAATTTTCCTTGATTTATAAAATTAATCAAAATACAACAATTAATGTGAGAAAAAAAAATGTTTTGTCTATTATGAGAAAACAGAAAAAGCATAGGACAAACAAATGATCTCGTCATCTCAAATCCACCTACGCATCTGTGTTGAAGATGCAAGTCACTCTTATGATATGATCAATATGGTTTTATGTGACCTTTTAGGTTATATTAGTAAATCAACTTAAGCCTAATTCTTTCTTTTTATCTTAACATTAAAACAAAAACAAAACAAATTTAAAACCAAAAAAAAAAAAAAAAAAACAAATTGTTTCAGTCGACTAAGTATAGAAGGGTCAAAACCTAGCAAACCTATTTGACTTAGTAAGACCACAAAAACATCGAAAAATTGCATATACTTCATAATATTCTCGTGGACGGGAGTATAAATATATTTCAGTTTTGCTTTAATCACTATACTTTTAGCGATTAAGAAAAGAAAATATCACTTTATACTTTTTATATTCCCAAGAAGAATAATAAAAAAGTTTTTAGTAACATGTTCTTCAACGGTTTATACATTTGTGATCACTACAATACGTGTAAATGTCATTCTTTTATTTTATTTTATTTTTTTTTTTTTTTTTTTTTTTTAATTTTTTTTTTTTCTTTTTTTCCCAAAAGGGGNATTTTATTCATCTTCTTCCCAAAAGGGGTATCTTTTACAAGAGCAAGATGAGTAAAAGAAAATAGAAGAAAAGTAAGCTCGAGTGAAGCAAATATTTAAGACAATCAAAACCTGATTTTACAACTGAATGAACTCGAACCAAATGTGGAGGAAACTTTCCTGCGCAATCATTTGCATGAGAAGAACCTGTTCTTACCGGGAGGGTTCCTCGATCCATACCAGAAAGCTTAGCTCTCAAAATAAGTTGAATATCTTTCACCAAGGTGTGGGAGGCCTTTGATGAAGGAGAGTGCAATCTTGCATTACGTTATATCCAAAGAGAGTAAACCACCGCTTGAACAATGAGCTTGCAAATAACCTTGAGTTTTTTGGTGTTAAAAGAGCCACACATCCATGAAGTAATATCATTGAAACTTTGTGGAGGAGATAGAGACACATGCGAAAAGAAGGCGTTCCAAACCCCCTGTGAAAACGCACAAGAGAAGAAAAGATGATCCCTGGATTCTGCATTTGTCCCGCAAAAAAGGCATTCCTCTGGAACAGCAACCCCCCAAGAAAGGATTTTGTCTCTGGTTAATAAACGGTTCTCAACCGTAAGCCAAAACATGAAAGCGTGTTTTGGAATATGACCTTTAAACCAGACTGAATTATACCATGAAACTGCACGAGGAGAAGGGTGTAACGTCTTCCAGGTTTTAGATGTCGAGAAAATACCTGGTGGCGAGTCCCTGTCATTTTTCCAAATGAACAAATCGTCAGAGGGGTCTGAGAGGTTGAAACAAGGAGGGGGAAGACAGCTTCTTAGTAGAAGCAAGATTGGATGTCTTCCTCTAGGCAAGGACCATGATCCATTG
>OVBJ01002460.1:4972-17785 GCA_900406535.1 Noccaea bulbosa
GTTATATAAGGAGATGTCAATGTGTGACATAACTTATGAGTTTGAGAGAGAGAGATTGAGAGCCTTAGTTTTTGAGTTAGTTTTCTAAAGCAATAAAGGAGAATTATTCTTTTAATCAATCTTTGAGTTCTTACTCTTTTGTGTTCTATTCAATACTCCTAACGGTTCTATTGTATAGCAACCCTTTTATATTGCCTCATTGATGGAATGACAAGATGATGGATTCAACCATAAAGAATCTAATATGGTATCAGAGCATACCCTAGAATTTTAAAGTCTTTCGCCGCTCTACTTCTTCTTTTTTTGTTCTCTTTCTTTTCATATTTTCGTTTTTGATTCCTTAAATCTGCCAGCCAAATGGCTGCGACACAATCGGCGCCGACAACTGATCGATCCCTTAGCCGCACACAAATCAAGACTCATATCCCCATTACTCTCGATATGAACCAGATGAACTACGATATATGGCGCGAGTAATTTGAGACGCATTGTCATAGCGTCTCTGTTTTGGGCCATCTCAACGGCACCACTACCTCCATCGGACCCGATGATTCCACATGGTCTCAAACCGACGGCACCGTCAAGATGTGGATCTACGGTACCATCTCTGAATCTCTTCTCAAATTCGTGCTCAAAACAAAGTGCACTGCGTCAAAGCTTTGGAATCGATTGAGGATCTGTTTCGCGACAACAAAGAGGCTCGCGCAATCCAACTCGATAATGAACTTACGGATTGGTGACTTGCCGGTTCATGACTATTTCCAAAAGTTGAAAACGATCTGGGATCTCCTGGCGAATGTTGATTCTCCGGTTACAGACAGGCACCTCGTCATGCACCTTCTTAATGGACCCAACTCCAAGTTTGATGACATTATCAACGTTATCAAGCATCGATATCGTCCGTGTACTTTCAGTATTGCTCGATCGATGCTTAAAGATGAAGAAGACAAGTTGAGCACCAAGCGACAAGCTGAAGCGTCACACCATGATAATGCATCTTCTCCCCAGATTCTCATGGCCTCTGCTCCACCATCATATGAAGCTCCTCCTTCGATCTAACTCTGGCTCTTCCAATCACCAATTCCAGCATAACCGAGGTAATTGTAGCTATCGTGGTAGCAGGGGTGGTCGAAATCTAAAGGTCGGGGGAATTCACAATGGCCAGGATGCAATTGGCACTCTGGGCCACCTCCACGCCTAGTCAACCACAATGGCCCATGACTTGGCTAAATGATTATCCCAACTTCTCGCCACGACCTCTGATGACAACACTACCATCTTCGGGAAATATTGGGTCCAATCCGAGAGCAGCATATGTTACGACGCACAACTCTTATGCTCCTCCGACACCGGATTAATCTTCTGACCTAATCCCAACGGCGCTCGCCAATGCATTCAAAACCATGGCCATCTCCGATCCTTGCGATGCTGGATGGTACATGGATACCGGAGCCACCTCATCTCACGGCACAACCTGGTAATCTTTCTTCCATTTCTCCTCAGGCACCTTTGCCACTCATAACAGTAGGTAATGGCTATCTACTTCCTGCTACTGCAATTGGGAATTCATCTATTATCACATCATCTCGTCCTCTGCATCTTAAAAATATAATGATGTGCCCAAAAATTCTGAAAAATTTGATCTATGTGTGTCAATTTACAAAGGATAATACTTGTTATGTTGAGTTTGACCCGTTTGGTTTTGTTGTTAAGGATCTACATACCCGAACACCTCTCATCCGATGAAATAGTAGTGGCTCCCTTTATGCTGTTACCTCACCACTGTTGACATCATCTCCACACGCATTCATCACCACCTCAAAGTCGATTTGGCACTGACGTCTTGGCCATCCTGACGATTCTGTTTTACACTCTTTATCTACTGCTGCTTCTTTGCATTATTTTAAAACTAATGACTCTTTTTTGTGTCATGCTTGTCAATTAGGCAAACATATACAACAACCATTTTATGCCTCTCAAACTCTTGTTTTTTTCTCTATTTGAAATTATACATTCTGATGTATGGAGTCACCAGTTACAAGTATTAGTGGAATAAATTACTATATTATTTTTTTTGATCAATTCTCCCATTTTCTTTGGATTTATCCCCATCGATAGACAAGTGAAGTGATTTTAAAGTTTTTGCATTTTTTAATTATACAAAAACGCGTTTTCAAAACCCAATCAAGGTTTTTCAATGTGATAATGGGGGGTGAGTTTAATAATGGGAAAATTGGCAATTTACCCCAAAAAAAACTCTTCTTGTCCCTTTACCCCTTTTTTTGACTTTTGCTATTTTGTGCCAATATTGCCATTCAATATAGTTAATAACTCATACAAACTTCTTTTGAAAGTGAACAAAATTTCTAAAATTCCTAAAAATGATGTTACAACTGTATAGAATGTTTGAGATTTTTTAGAATTTTTTTCATGTTTATAAAACTAATTGAAGTTTGCGTCTACGAACTTCGATTGTCAAAGTAGAATACGTTTTCTACCATTTACATAGACGTCTAGCTAGCGTAGAAGATGAAATCTACAAGTTGTTTATACTTCTACCGTTTTGTAGAATTTGCTTCAAATATATTCTACGGAATACACTATCTTCTGCTCATTGTAGATTTTAAGTTCTACGATAAACACTGACATCTACCGGTCGTAGAGTATGTGTTCTACGTATTACATCATATTCTAACATTCGCAGATTTTGTATTCTACGAAAAACATGTTTGTTACAATTTCGTAGAATGCATATTTTCAGTACATGTTCTACCAAACTAACTAACATCTACCGTTCGTAGAATTCATCTTCTACAAGAATAAAAAAAAAAAATCAGATCATTGTTGATGAAACTTCGTAGAACATTACTCCGTGTTCTTCACTGGAACTATGTAGAAGACACACCGAGGCTCAGTTGAAGAAAGTTCAGCAAGACTCTAAATAATTGTTTCTTATGTAACTCAATTCAGTCAAACATCATTTTTTTCTGTCTCTGAATTCATTTTTGCCTTTGATGAAATAAGATAAATTACAAAGAAAAGCAAATTTGTAAAGACCATTTTCATTCAGTCATTCAGAACATAAAGAGTTAAAGACTTATCTCAAATAAGTAACAAGATAGCAATTATACTCTTGGGTCTTACCAAAACTAAGATATTTTTAGCTGATATTAGCCTAAAGTTTTGTGCTAAAACTTTGTACTAAAACTTTGCTTTATTTTATACAACACAAATGAGTAAAAAGTCTAAAAGGTTTCTAGATACATATATACATTCTCTATCTCCCAAACAAAAAAAACAACCTTAAAGTTGTGATTATTTATTAGACAAAACCTAAATCTTCATCTTCCACCCTTTTACTTGTCATGCGACCTAATAAACTAACGAGTAGAGGTGCCTCATGCGCCTCTGACGCAGTCTTTTTGTCGCCCCTAGTCCTTGTAGGCGAAGAACATACAAGACCTCCTTCATGGAAGGTCTGTGACTAGGAAATGTGTTGGTACACATTAGACCTAGCTTAAACACAGTCGTCATCTCCTCTGCCTTCGAATCTTCTTTGATGTCCTCATCAAACGCTTTTGCAGTCGGTTTCCCAGTTTGGTAATGTCTCCATGACCAATCTGCTAAGTTTGTGTGTCCATCTCCGTTGTTTCCTTCTCTTCCTGTCACCAGCTCTAGCAAAACTACACCGAAGTTGTACACATCGATCTTCTCATCCACCTTTGATGTATATGCATATTCTGCAATACATATAAATGTTAGAGATCACACAATGACCTATCAATTGCAAACACTGTCTACAATAATTCTTAAAGAAAATGAATTCTAACAATATATAAACACAGTAAATCAGAAAACATTTACCTCAAGTGGCAGAAAACTCAAGCACTTTAATGGCGGAGAAGCTGAGGATAAAACAAGCACACGAAAAAGGAGAACGGCGGACTTCCTCACGGATTAAGGAGGAGAACAGAGGCCGTAGGAAGACACCAACCAGAAAACAGCCACACGAATATGGAAACAAGTGAAAAACGGAGAGATCAACAGTAAGAGTACATATGCAGAGAGATTTATCGATGCAGAAACCCCAAATCATTTTAAGCAAAAACCCCAAATAAAAATAGTCGAATCATACAAAAGTATCATAAGCATCAAGAACCAAATGTATCATAGAAAACCCCAAATCAATCTAGAGGTTGCAACCAGAGTCAGATTCAAGTGTTGAACCCTAAACCCTAAATCAATTTTCAACCCTAAACCCTAAATCACCTCAATTGCATGTTGTCAAAACTTCAATTGCAAACCAATTCTACCAAAAAACCCTAAATATAAGAGAGGAGGAGGTGATTTACGGAGGAGAAGGTGATTTACGGACAATGGGAGCAGATGACGACTGAAGGCACGACGAAGAGAACGGAGAGCAGATGAAACACGGCGAGCATTTTTTGAACGGAGAAGAAAAAAGAAATCGGGGAGGAAAGAAATCGGCGAAGAGAGGAAGATAAGGGGAAGAGGCAAGAAATCGCTGCCGCTGTGTGAGAGGAATGGAGAAGATGTCGGGAGAACGAGAGAAGAAGATGAGGGGAAGAGAAGAAAATGTCGGGAACGAAAAAAATGATTTCTCGGAAATCTACAAGTTTCCTTCTCATAATTATTTTGTTTATTTTTTTATTTGTTATTAAAATGAAATATTGAAATTGAAATAAAATAAATATAATTTTAGGGGTAAAACAGGATTAATGTCTAAAAAAAGGTATAAGGGGACAAAGACACTTTGAGAAAGTGTAAGTGGACAAGAAGAGCTTTTTTTGGGGTAAATTGCCAATTTTCCCTTTAATAATCGTCAAATGCTGGATTTCTTTGTCACTCATGGGATTAAACCATGATTTTCTTGCCCTCATACGTCCCAACAAAATGGGCGAGCAAAACGAACCTTGCACACGATCAATAATCAGTGCGAGTTTTCTTGTTTCAAGCAAACTTGCCCAATACATATTGGGTTGAGGCGTTCAACATGGCTGCTCATCTTTTTAATATTCTTCTCTCTTCTTCAATAAACAATGAAATCCCATTTACTCGTTTGTTTAATAAACCGGTTTCATATTCTCATATTCGCGTGTCTCTATTATCATAATCTTCTTCCGACATCTCTTTACAAGCTCTCACTACAATCCACTTGCTGTGTATTTCTCGGTTATCCGTCAAACCATCGTGGTTTTGGATGTCTTGATCTAACAACTCGTCAAATTCTAATATCACGCCATGTAGTGTTCGATGAAAACATTTTTCCTTTTGTAGGTCCGAGCTCTCCTCCTCTACCTCTTACCTCTACATCATTGTCTACTTATCCACCATCACTTCTCCTGTCTCCCTGATGACGGCACCACCACCGCCATCTCCAGCACTGGAACCGTCTTCGGACCCACCTCTGCCAACTCTTTCCACTACAACAGATTCTGATCATCACTCTGTCTCATCAGATCATCATTCGGTCGAGACTCATCAACAATCAGACTCCATCTTGTCTTATCTTCCCTCAACCAGTCAAGCTCCAGCTGCACTGCAACCCCCGAGAATGCAGAATCGGAGCCGCAGCAGCATCGTCAAGCCCAAACAGATATTATCACTACACTCTGACATTATTTCTCCTCTGCCGGTCACACCTCGCTGCATACAAAGATCCCAACTGGAATGGCACTATGCATGCTGAATATGATTCTCAAATTGCTCGCTCATGGGTTCTTGTTCCACCTCCTTTGAATGCTAACATTGTGCGCTCTATGTGGTTGTGTACTCACAAATTTCTTGCATATGGTACTCTTGCTGGCTATAAGGCTCGACTCGTGGCAAATGGCAAATCACAAGAGGTTAGCATTGACTGCACATAAACATTCAGTCTGGTTATCAAACTAACGACGATACGCACAATATTCGATGTTACGGTCTCTAGTGATTGGCCTCTGCATCAGCTTGACGTCAAAAATGTTTTCCTTCACGGTGATCTCGAGGAAACAGTCTATATGCATCAGCTTGCTTACTTTGTTGATCCGTCGAAACCTGACCACGTCTGTCTTCTCAAGAAGTCCATGTATGGCCTCAAACAATCTCCACGAGCACGGTATCAAAGGTTTGCCTTATATGCAACAAAACATGGTTTCACTCGCAGCAAAAGTGATACCTCGTTATTCATTCTATGGCGCGGCACAGAAATACCCTACCTCCTTCTCTATGTCGACGACATCATTCTCACTGCCTCTACAACACCACTTCTCAGGTCCATTATATCATCTCTCAAATCTGAATTTTCAATGTCTGATTTTGGTTACCTTCACTATTTTATTGGCATTGCTGTGCGTAGGGACAAGAATGGTCTGTTCCTGGATCAACGAAACTATGCTGCGGACATTCTCCATCGCGTGAATATGTCAAATTGCAAACCCTGTAGCACTCTGGTTGTTACTTCGGTCAAGCTCTGTGCAGACATTGGTCAGCCGGTGAACCCATACTATATCGAAGCCTTGCTGGGGCTCTTCAATACCTCACGTTTACATGGCCGGACATAGCTTACGCTGTTCACCAAATCTGCCTATACATGCACGCCCCACGAGAACCTCATTTCAATGCATTAAAGTGTATACTACGCTACCTCAAGGGTACATTCAGTCAAAGCCTCCACATCACTCGATCAAACACAACAACACTTACGGCATACACAGATGCGAATTGGGCAGGCTGTCCCAATACCAGGCACTCCACCTCCGGATATTGCTTATATCTTGGTGACAATCTTATATTTTGGTCGTCCAAACGACAACACAGAGTCTCACGTTCAAGCGCTGAAGCGGAGTATCGTGGTGTAGCCAATGCGGTGGCCGAAATGATTTGGGTTTGCAATCTGCTACTTGAAATACATTGTCTGATTTCCAGTGCCACACTCGTCTATTGTGATAATGTGAGTGATGTTTACTTGTCCACAAACCCTGTCCAACATCAGCGCACCAAGCATTCGTTTGTCCGTGAAAAAGTAGCACTTGGTCAGGTTCGTGTGCTTCGTGTTCCATCATCTCAACAATTTCACGAAAGGGCTTCGCTCATCACTCTTCAACGAGTTCAAGTCCAGTCTTCGCATTCGAAAACCTCACGTTCTGACTGCGGGAGGATATATTAGAATATGGAATAATACATATATTTTTCTATGTAAATTAGGCAACACAGTTATGAACCCCTAACAGTTCTACTGTATAGCAACCCCTTTATATTGTCTCATAGATGGAATGACAAGATGATGGATTCAACCATAATAAATCTAATAGTACTTTATAAGTTTAACGATACAAACGGTTATACTATAATTAGTAAACAGTGTATCATTTATCTTGAACTGTCTAAGGCTCTGTAAGCCACCAGTGCATCATGCTACAATGATGCCAATGAGCTTTAGACCATGTGAGAGCCACGGTCTCTCTCTCTCTCTCTGGCTCCCGATCTAGCTCGGTTACGATTTAACCTAGAAGGTTCTTTAATTTTCACTTAGAGCCAATTCCCCAAACTTATTCAAAGACAATGATCAATAGTCAACCATAGGAGTATTTTAAGTAAAAACAAATTAAATTTGGATATAATTCTCTTAGAAAAGTGGATACAATGGATAAGATATAGAGGGTGTAGCCGTGTAGGGTTAACTTAAGTTTCACGACTTGGAGGAAGTACAATGTGGAATCTTTTGGGATGAAGCAGATTGCATGCGCGTATGCTTTTTCTAAAGGCATACGTTCTGCATTTTTTTATTTCTTTAACTTTTGGGAGTCTTGAAGTTGACGACATTTTCCACATTCTTTGTTTTATTTTTCTTTTTATTTATATCTATAACTGTGGTCTACTGTAAACACAAACAAAGACACCCAAATCTAGATAAACTGAAATATATGTATGATTGCTTCCATATGCACGAGTTTGGATGTGAAACTTTAAACAATAAAACTCATATGTATGTTTAAATTGAACGTTTGATTTTTCTTTTTCAAGAACATGTATTCAGTATTCTATTAAAATTAAATTTGATAATGTTACAACGACAACATTAATATAAAACACTCGATTATATATTTTAGGTCCTGAGAAGAAAAAAATATTAACTAAATTGAAGTTATTGAACACATAAAACGTTGGTATATACTACAACTTTATTTTGAATTGAAAATACGCAACAGCATTAATTATGCAAACAGAGAATTTATTTTTCCCTTTTATATAAATTTGGGAACAAAAAGATACATATATTTATTTTTAATCAAAACCAACGAATATGTACAAAAATATCTAGACATTATTCCACAACTCCAAACTAATACTCAAATGTATAACGTATGGTTGTGGTAAGAAGATAAAAGAGCCTGAAACGCAAGTCTATTTCATTTTCATTGCCCTCTCTTTTTAGTGGAACGAGAAAAAGCTGTTGTGTATCATTATTAACGCCTTGAATAATAAGAAAAAGATGTAACAAGAAGATAATTATAAAAGAAAAAATGTTTTTTTTTTCTTTCTTCATAAATGGTGGAGTTGTAGTTGAAGGAAAAGGCAGATTTCTCAGACGATGACCTTAATCATAAGTTCCTTACCTCTTTTTACTCCTCGAAATTAAAATCTCATTCAACATTAGGCCTTAATCATAGATATCCACATGAAACATATATCTCTCTCTCTCTCTCTCTCTCTCTCTAGTATAAATACATAAAAGTAAACGTGACCTTAACAAAATAAAAAACCAAATATAAATGGGACTCAACATCAGTAATACTACTACTATCAAATTATTCCATTGCCCACTCTGACTAACATGTAATTTTTCTACCTACCAACATATGTGTGTGTTTGATTTTTTCACATTTTTATATCTATGTTCGAAGAATTTGATATATATGGCACGCATGATTGAAGAATAATGATTGATGAATTTTTTCTGAAACAAATAAAATTGAAAGTATGTATGTGGCTAAGAACTTAAGAAGGGACACATGTTGATATGTGAAATAGGAATCTTATACTAAAAAATAAGGAACAAAAAGTTGAAAGCAAAAGGGTATTTATTTAGTTTACTTTCCTATTATGAACCCTTAACTTCTGCCATCCTTTCCACCAGCAATACCCTCTCTCTCTCTCTCTCTCTCTCTCTCTCTCTCTCTCTCTCTCTCTTCTTGCCCTTTGATTTTTGACCAACTAAACATATCATCAAAGTCTTTCTCTTTTTGTATTCATTTTCATCAATTCAATTGTCCAAATTTCATTTCTTTGCAAAAACTCTTGACTAGAGAATCCAATTCTTTTGTTCTTCATTTTAACCTTCTTTTACCTTTTATTTGGGTATATATCTTACCTGGGTCATTGAATTTGGTGACTGCCATGACAGATCTTTTGGGGATCTGCATAGAGGAGCTGCTTCTTGTATCAGCTTTCAGGTAGCTGTCTCCAGCCTGCATCAGATGTTATTAACTCACTACACACCAAACACAACTACAACAAAAAGAACGGCAAACACTTGGAAGAGCCAAACGAAAAACGGCACACATATTTCCTTCCCAAGCTAATAAGAAAAAAAAAAACCATTGAGAAAAATGTCATTTTGAGAGGTCAAGAAACAAGAAAAATGGGACCTAAAGGTTATAGCGTCGGAGGAGAAGTTGGAGGAGAGATAGTTGAGGTTCAAGGCGGTCACATAATCCGAGCCACGGGACGAAAAGACCGTCACAGCAAAGTCTTTACATCAAAGGGTCCACGTGACCGGCGCGTGAGACTCTCAGCTCACACGGCTATTCAGTTCTACGACGTGCAAGACCGGTTAGGGTACGACCGGCCAAGCAAAGCAGTTGACTGGCTCATCAAGAAAGCTAAATCCGCAATCGATAAGCTCGAAATCAGTCAAGACGTTCCGGAGAATAATAATACTAAACCGGGATCTTCTTCTTCCGAGCCGAATTTGGTTACTAACCAAACGCAGTTCGTGGCGGCGAATCTTGATCCTGAAGACGCAATGAAAACGTTCTTCCCGGCGACGACGACGACAAGCGGTGGTGGTGGTGGTGGTACAAACATGGATTTCCAGAACTACCCTCATCATGGTGCCGACAGTATAGTTTCAAGAACAGCAACAAGACCGAACCTTAGCCAAGATCTTGGACTTTCTCTTCACCCATTTCAAGGAAACAACAACACGGTAGTCCCCGAGACGAACAATTTCACGACGACTCATTTCGACACATTCGGGAGAATCTCTGGATGGAATCATCATCACGACTTGACGATGACGCCATCAGCATCACCATCAGAACAAGAACAAGAACAAGAAAGGAGTAATGGTGGTTTCATGGTGAATCATCATCATCAACCATCGATGATGACATTGCTTAATAGTCAGCAGCAACAAGTGTTTCTTGGTGGCCAACAACAACAAAGGGGTACCCTTCAGTCCAGTTTATTTCCTCACTCGTTTCGTTCTTGGGATCATCATCAAACGACGTCGGATCATGATAATCACCACAATCAAGCTTCTTCTTCTGTGATGTTTGCTTCTCCATCACAGTTTGGTTCTCATGGGATGATGATGATGCAAGCTGGCCTTAGCTTCCCTATCCATGGGGAAGAAGCTACTCAACCAAACTCTTCTTCTTCTTCTCCTCCAAACTCACACCTCTAAACGCAGGTATGTTTTTTATTTTAATGTATCTAATGCATTTTAGATAAGGTTGATTTGATTAATCGCTTTCTAAATATTTATTAATTAATCCGCAAGTATCTCATTGTAGAAGAAAAGGGTAACAACAATGGAGGTTCTGATCCCTAATATTACAATGAACGAAAAGGAGGAATTAATGACATGGAAGGAGAGCAAGCGATATACAAATTATTATACCATCTATTGATCTATAGATATGTGGCTTAAGTTATTTATGATTTCTCATTAGTCTTCATCTTCTTTTTTTTTTTTTTTTTTTTTTTTTTTTTTTTTTTTTTTTNATTCAGTTTTGCTTTGTTTGTTTTTGGATCTCTGCATTGATCATCAAGCGATATGATACTAAATGAGATGGGTTCTATGTGTGTTTTGGCTTTAATATGGCCTTAGGTTGGGATACTGTAATCTCACTTTTTGCTCTACGACTCAGTTTTAATTTTCTTGTTTTAGGTTACTGTTTTTATGTCTTCGGTTAAGTAATAATGTTCTCCATTTTTCTTCTTACTAATAATATATGGAGTTTTAGGAGTAAATGCTGAAAGCTTCATCAAAAATTGGGTCGTATAAATCAATAAATGAGTAATGGAAGAAGAGGTGCTCATTATCATCTGTGCAGATACCAATTTTTTTTTTCTTCTTAACATAGCTTCTGAGGTCTAATGACCTTTAGCTTAGCTGCTTAAAGTTGGGACTATTTAATAGAAAAGTCAACATTATTACAAATTTAGGATTTGTATGCAAAAGTTGCTACTGAGTATTCAATGCTTTGTGACAGATATACCAAAGGGTCTCGATATTTTTAGTGTGCGCTGGCGTAGTTTTCTTGGTTTTGGACCTTGGACTTTGGAAGAAGAAATTTCTATAACATCTCCGAAATAGTTATACTGGTTAACACTAACATTTTATCACTATTCTAGCATTGGTATATAATGGTTAACATTTTAGGATTTTCCAAAATAACCAAATAATCGCAATAACAAGCCTCTTTAACCATTATATAAAAAAAAAAAATTGTCAGTTTTCTATTTATATTGTTTATTTTTTAATTTTATTTTTGACTCAGATCATTATAAATTTTTCTTTCCATCATTAGTTAGTTGTTTTACAATTATTTTGTTAATTTTTCTTTCCATCATTAGTCTGTTATTACATATTTACAATTTTTGTGTTGACATATGTCATCACTTGATCAAATCTTAGACACATATTGCGATAATAAATTCGATTTCAATCCAACTGATCTATAGTTAAATATTCTTCATTGATATTTTAAACTTTCACAGACATGATTTTTTTATTTCTTAATGAAACAGAAAGATTAAATAAAAGATAAAAACAGACAATTAAATCATGAAGGCTATCTCTTTAATATTAATTGAGAAATACATATTTGTTTTTGGACCAAAAAACCATCTTTATTTATGAATGAATTCTGTTTGGATACAGGTATAACTAGGGACAAGATTGTATTTAAGCAAAAGAACCTACCCAATATAGACAGGATCAACACGCGGATCCTCAAAAATCACTTAAAATAAACTGGATCAATCACCAAAACCATCAACCAATTGCAAACCAAAAATACAATTCAGAACCAATCTTCTTCGCTCATATGCAAGGAGCTTACCGGAATCGAAGTTCATTCACATGTACCCTCCTAAAAGCACCACAACCGATTAATTAATTTCACTTTCTTTCATTGTGCTTCTTCTTTTCTGGGAACACGAAGATCTGGAGGCTGCTTGGGGAAGATACCAAGACTATGAAGATGAGAGAGAGAATCGAGAAATTACAAAATAAAAAAAGAGTTTTGTTTAAGGTTAAAAACTTAAAATCGGGTTTTCCAATAAGCTATACAAACAATACGTGTAAAAATTACATTTTCAAAAAATCTGGGTATTAACTTGGAAATTTTAAATAGTTTGTGAATTATTTAGGGAGTCTAAATAGTTTGTGTATTTTTTAAGAAAAAATTTAATTTAGTTGAGGTATTTTTAAGGGTTTTTCCATATATAAAAATTAATGGGAAACGTAAGGATAAGGGAATCAAGCAAATTTAATAGAAAACTAACAATTTAGACAATAAA
>OVBJ01002461.1:0-17781 GCA_900406535.1 Noccaea bulbosa
AGGATCCTTGAGAGGAAGGACAAGGTTCTGCGGAACAAGAGGATACTGTTGAGAGTTCTGTGGAACTGTGGCGGTACAGATGAGGAGACTTGGGAGCCAAAGGCAAAGACGAAGTTGAAGTTCAGGAAGTGGTTCGACAAGCAGGTCGAAGAGTGAGCTTCTTTCGTCTTTGTGGCTATGTCTTTATTGGTTTCGAGCTTTGGTGTTATTGTATTTCGTTTTCGTTGTAGCGATTTACATTTTTGGAGATTTAATAAGATGGAGTTTTCTCTTATTATTTTTGGAGTTCGGATGTTACACACATTGTTGACCAGTTTGGGTCGTGAGACTATTTAATCTTATTGTTATAGACATTTAAGAATTTTTCTCTAAGCGCTGCGGTCCTGAATAACTCATTACATTTTCGGGGTTGCTAGATTGATGTGTTCTCTGGCAGACCTATAGCTAGATTGATGTGTTATCTGGCACATCTGTATCTGGATTGATGTGTTCTCCAGCAGACTTACCTGAGTGCCGTGGCTTCAGTGTGAGTGGCTTACCCGAGTGTCGTGGCCTCGGTGTGAGCGATAGAGGCCCATCTGGGAGGCCGTGGCCCCAGTTTGGGTAGATGCAGACTTGTTTGGACACCGTGGCTCCAATACAAGTGGTTGGATAATGAGTTAAGAGAAAAATGTCTTGAATGGTGCGTATAACTTAAGGTTGAATGAGAGTATCGGGGATCAGTTGAGGATTCCAGTGTTGTGACCTTGCGAGGTCGGGTTTTGGTCTTTGAGAGATGTGTGTTGTGCGGATTCGAGTTCGAATCCAGTTTAGTGGGGGAGAGTTGTAACATCCGTAAACCAAGGAAATGTGATTTTCCTTTGGTGTCGATCGACACCAGGTCTAGTGTCGATCGACACCGGTCCGAAATCAAGTTTTCGGTTTGTTTTGAGTGATTTAATTTGGTCCGGTTTAGGGAGGAAACCCTATGTCGCGAATAAAAGAGAAAAGCAGCCTCTGGTGGCTAACTTTTCGAGAAAAACAAAGGAGAGAAAGAGGTAAAGAGCTTTTGGGTGATTTTGGAGGATTTCTGGAGCTTTTAGGGGTTGTTTGATCTTTCTTCTTCATCTCCTTCTTTCCCTTAATCTAAATTCAAGTTGAGTGCGTGACTGTAGGCCCGTAATTATAGATGGAAAATTTTGTAAATTGATTGATTGATGAATCTAGTTTTGTTCTTGAGGTTTTTGTGTTGTTTATGTGCTAATAGATGAGCTGAATCGTTTGTGTGGTGTTTATGGTTGATTTTATGTGTTTATGGTGCGATTTGTCGCTTTTGGGATCGACCTGTCGAACAGGTGTCGATCGACACCAAGTGGTCAGGTGTGGATCGACACCAAGCTGGTGTCGGTCGACACAGGCCGGTTCACGGTCGGTTAACTTAACTCAATTGGAATTGAAAATTCAAATGGTTTAATCTGTTTATTGGATTTTACTGGTTTAATTAATTATTTTCAGATTTAATAATTAATTATTATTATTATTTAATTTGAGAATTATTTAATAATTATTTTGGAGATATTTAATTACGGAAAATATCTATTAAATTGGGAAAATTATTAAAAGACTAAAAATGGTCTAGAAATTGCGTAAATGGCCTGTAGACAGGATGATCGTCTCACTGGATATTTATGAAATACTCACGCATCTCTTTTTGCCATGTGATGCAGGTAAAGGAAAAGTGTGATCGCGGAATCGANGAGGAAGAGGATGATAGGAATTATGTGTTTTATTTATTTATTGAATTCACTTAAGTTGTTAGAATTATTTATTTGATTTATTTGCTTCCGCTGAATAATGTGATTTGATTTATTATTTATTTAATTTGTTTAAAGACTTCCGCTANTGCTCCACTTCCACCAGATTTTGCACCCGATCCATTTCAGAGATATGTGATGGAGAGCTTACATACCTTTTGGGATAGGGTGTCTCGCTGTACCTGCATGCATCCGCCTCCTACCGCTGATGATGCACCAGATGCTCCCAACGTCGATAACGACGAGGCTTAGTCCTTGTCACTGGTTTACTTATCCTTTTTCTTTTGCATTTTGACTTTTCTATTTTATTTTTCTTCTAACTTTGAGTCAGCTTTTCTGTTTCTTATTGAGTCAGTCAGTCAGCTTTCTTTTGATTTGGATTTGAAACTTGTGTTAAACTCTACTTTTATGATATCTATGGTTGTTTCTGAATTGTGTTTGAGTGCTTTTACAGATCACTTGAAGAGGAAAATGTGTAGAAATACATTACATTTTCTCTGGAACTTCATTCACGTTCAACAGAACTAACTGTCATGCCTAGATGTTGGTGTCGATCGACACCAACCCCATACGAAGGTATCAATATCCATTTTCCATATTAACACAAGTTCTTTTCTTTTTCTTGCTTCCTCTGGCTGAATAACACTGGGTACAGTGTTACTTAAGTCTGGGGGAGGTGGTTGCTGACATTGTTTTGTCCTTTAGGGTGTTTTCTAAAAAAAAAAAAAAAGGTTTTCAAATTGTTTTATTGAGTCAAAATAAGTTGGTAGTTCAAATTGTTTGATGCATGAGAGTGAGTTTGACGTTAAGATAGCACCACACTTGGAATTCATTGTAGCATTCATGACTTGACTAAAAAATGCTTTGAATTGATTCATTCCTTACTTATTAGAACCTTAATCTGATTTGCAATTATCATGTTCATGCATTGAAAATTGTTCTCATGGATACCATATACATATTTGCACTATCTTATTCCTTTTTACCACTCTTGTTAGTCCAAATAGCTGATCTCCATTTTTGAGACAGTTATATCCCACCCTGAATCAAGCCTTCTTTCAAGCCAATATCCTTAGTGAGTGATGAAAGGCCTTATTTCTGAATGAGCTTAGCAAAAAGTGTTAAACCGATAAGGATATATTTTCATGTATAACTAGCTCACATTTTCTGAGTTAGAATAGGCTTAGGTTTAAAGCTATGATTAGGATTTGGGTTTTTGGTGAAAGGAAAGAATCTGGATAAAGGAGAATGAATGTTTATAAGTGGTTAATTGGTTTGTGTATGCAGATTTGGTCTTTGGCTCTCATTGAAAAAAAAAAAACAAAAAAAAAAAAAAAAAAAAAAANAAAAAAAAAAAAAAAATATCCGAAAAAAAAAAATAATAATAAAAAGAGAGAGAACCAAAGCAAATTATTAAGTTTAAACCATAACCACTTGAGAAAATGAAAGAAGAAGCTTCTCCTTAAGGTTAAGAAGAAAAGAAAGTGAATGTTTCATGGGTTGTTTATGAAGAGAAAAGTGTTTAAGGGTAATTTAATTAAGATCACTTGTTGGGTTTACAATGATTGGAATTTTGAGATTACTTAGGTAGATGAAAGTTTATCCTTGTATGCATAAATTGGTCTTTACCCTTAGCATTTTGCCAAAGCTCATTCACTTTTTGAGAGATCCCTTGTTTTGATTGTTTAAAACCTTGATGAAAGGGACCATTATTGTCTCTTAACCTTGTCCTTAGCCAAATGAGTCCATTTGATTGCATGAACTTGATCCATGGTTAGTCTTTAATTGAATGTCAAAAGGAATGATTGATTTGAATGCATATGTAGGTTGAGTTTGATTCTATTAATGTTGTGATAGGTGCATTAACACTTTGAACTCCTGTGTTTTCAAACCTCTTTCACAGTTTAGTGATTGTTTTGCTTCAGGGCAAGCAAAAGCTAAGTCTGAGGGAGTTGATATATCATGGTTTTTATGGGTTTTTGCCATGATATTAGTCTTGTATATATAGTCTTTTTAGTGTTTTTGGTTACTTTTCTAGTGTTTACAGGTCTTAGGTACATTTGGAGCTGAATTTGAGATAATGGAACATTTTGGACATATTTTGGAGACTTATGCTGAAAACAGAAGTCACCATCGCTGCTGAACCATAGTGTCGGTCGACACCACCCTTTGCCAAAGAGAGCAACGCGAGTTTAATGAAGAAAAGGAGAATTGCATTTTGGCCCAGAAGTTTCCATTATTTACAAAGAAGCCCAGATCGTGTTTTAGGATAATTTTAGGTTTATAAGCCATTGTTAAGGCTTAATTAACTTGTATCTTAATTTCATTTAGACAAGAGATTTTTGCTTGAGAGCTTTGGGGAGATTATTCTGCTACTCTGTTCACCTGAGAGAAGAATCTGAACCTCTGTTAATTCTTACTCTTTCTCTTTAATGCAATTTATTCAGTTTATGATATTGTTTTCAATAACCATGTCTGATTAATTTGCTAGTTAGGTTTTGGGTTTTTCAAAGGAAGAAGAAGAGTTGTTAGAATTGAATCTCTGTTAGGATAATCACATAGTTCTTCATCTAGATTGTGCTTAATCATTGATTTCTAGATCTGATCACCTAGATCTCATACTTAGGATAATTGATAGATGCGAAAGCATTATTAGCTTCCCGACATATCTTAGATGAGCAAAATACCTATCTGCAAATGAATTTGGTTTAAAGATTTTGTGAGCAATTGAATCTGAACTTAATGCTTGTTTAATTTATAGAATTTGCAAAGTAATTTGGAATTCTAGGAATTAGATATAGATATTCTTGGCAACGAAAGTTGGTCGAATTTACATTAGAATTCATGTTCTAGAACGGTACTTAATTCATATCCTGATAGATTCGATTTTACAATCTCTGATTCGACCTGCGAAACTCTCAAGGCCTAGCGTTTGTTTCTGTGAATTTAACCTCACAAATTGTTCACTTGCTACTTTTATTTACTTGTTTTGCATTTACATTTATATTACTATTACTTAGCAATCTTTGAATCTAGAGTTTACTGTGCAACACATTGACGTTTGGATTGATACCCTATTTGCTATAACTGATTTGCTGTGCACTTGCAGTAGAATATTAGGGAATTTGACCTATCAAGTTTATCTTGACAAGGGTATCGATCAAGAGTTTATTGTTGGCACTGGTTGATGATTCTTCGTCGTCTTCTCCAGCCATTGTTCCTGCAAGATTAAACAAAGACTCGGCAGTTCAAAAGTTCAAAAGAAACAAAGCAAGAAAATTCAGAAAATTTATGAAAACAATTTTAAAATTATGCAAACTACTGTAGGATGATAGATCTATGCAACAATAAATTAGGATAATATTTTTAAAATTATGCAACAAATTAAAAGGATGCAAACAAGTGATTTTCGAACAAGCTAGATGAATATGAACACATAAAATATTTCTAAAATGATGCAAGCAATTCAAACAACTCAAATGGATGCTATGGTTGATAGAAATGATAAGAACACACTGGATAATGATGCAACAAACTCTAAAACTCGGATCTATGGTGAATGAAGATGAACAGACACAATCGAACTAGATGCATAAAACAAGAGGATTAATCGAACAAAAAGGTGAGAGACTCAGCTTCAAAGTGGCTCTGATACCACTTAATATGATCCTTCTCAGGAATTCGACACTTTGAAGCCAGTAAGGATGGTGATGGATTGATAGAGATCGATGGAGAGGAGGTTGAGTGATTCGGCTGGTTGAAAGGATGAACTGGAACTGATGAGATGATGAACAGATGGAATGGATTGATGGATCGATGGGATGATAGTAAGCATGTAGTGGATTGAATGGCTATAACAGAGATCCAGCGGCAAGGATCTCCAACACCACCTTCCAGATTGTCGATATAACACACAACAATCAAAAAGGGTTCTCTTAGATTTAACACACTAAGAATGATCAAACAAATTAAGGAGAGAGTTTTGATAATAAAAAGTTTGATAAAAGAAAACAAAAGAGGAGTTTCAGTTTACATAAGCCAACGAGAGAGAGAGAGAGAGAGAGAGAGAGAGAGAGAGAGAGAGAGAGAGAGAGAGAGAGAGANTCCAATCAAACTCGGAAATAACACCAACATAAATGCATGCAAAGACTGAGTTTAAAAAAGAAAGAAGAAGAGATAAAAGATGGGCCGGACCCAAAATGGCAAGGGAATGGACCGGGCCAGACTCAACACAAAGGAAAAGAGGGGATATGGAAGTGGGTCGTAGGCCTCGTTAAAAACCTACCAAAGAAAACCACTTGGGACAGGCAGGGAAAAAGAGCACACTACGAACCACTTGCCTCTTTATCCAAAGTGTTGAGCCGTCAAGCAAACCAAAATGGGATGCTTAACCTCCTGAACATGCCGAATCCAACGGCTAAGTATCCTTCCAAGCTGCTCCGGTTCAAGCTGCTCTTCAGCTACAAGCTTCTTCTTTGCTCCCTGTTACAAGTTCCTTGCATCCTCGTCCATGATCATTATCATAAGAGCAATATACCTTCCACTTGCAATTCCCATCTGCGCCACATTTATATTCTAGCTTTGTCTTATCCCATCTAGTTTGCACGATGTTCATTGCTTTGTCCAAAGCATACTCTAGAACTGCTTCTTTAAACTCATAGCCCGTAAAGAAACTAGTTCCTAAAGCTAATTTATCACCCTTTTTCTTCCTCAAGCGTCTATTTCTCACAACCAAATCATCCTCTTGTTCATTTTCCCATGTATCAGGAATTACAGTAGTCAAAACCTCTTCCTCATCAACAAAGTTTTCTACGGCTTCCTCAATCTCCACCTCATATCGTTCACCTATATCAACTTCATTTTCTAAAATCATAGCCCTCTTCCTTTTTTTCGGCTCTTTCTTTTTAGGATCTATACCTTCTACATTCTCTGCTTTGTCCTTCTCACTTTCATGGTTTCCATCAGCCTCTGCATCTCCCATCTCTGTCTGATTTTCATCAGCCTCTGCATCTCCTGTTTTTCGCTGATGTTCATCAATCTCGTCATCTTCCGTCTCTTTCTGATTCTCATCAGACTCTGCAGCATCACTTCTCACTTTCTTTCTGACTTTCATTCTCAGCTTGTTGAATGAAGATATAAATTTCACCTCCTCTTGACATAGCTTCTGCACACATCTTCATAAGTTCTGCATCAGAACTTATATAAGCAATACTCTTCACTGATTCCATATCCTCGTCTCGAAGCTTGTACCAAACTTTTCCAACAGAACCGCCTACTTCATGCTTCTTACAAAAGTCGTCAAAAACAGTCCAAGTCATGAAATCAGGATCTACTTGTATGTCTTCTTCCCAAGCTCCTCCAATGTACGAGACCTTTGTGTCGTTAATCTCCATTTCTCCTCCATACTCCATATTAGATGTTGGCTTTGAAAGTGTCAAATCGATTTCAATTTTGAATGAGAGAAAAGTGTTGTGTGTCGGGTTTAATAGAGAGAAGAGAGATGGGTCGGGTTTAGGTTTTAAAACTGGGTGTAATTCGGGTTTAAGATGGGCAATCACTTTTTTAAGTCGTGTTTTGTGTGATTTAAACGCGAATTAGTTGATATGGGGGAACCGACAGCAATTGGAAACGCCGGGTGGCGATAGGCGGAGCCTAAAAGAACAGGGGGATCCCAACATAAACAGTTTTGTTTGGGGGACTGAGAGCCGGCAGCCCTAAAAGAAACCAAAAAGATGAGGCTAAAGAAGGAAACCAAATAAAAAGATGAAACCGAAAAATAAAAAATTGAAAGCTATGTGTAACTATATCTCTATGATCGCATAAATTAAATTATTTCTATTATTATTAGAGATTGCTTATTACATGTGTGAATATATAATTATACCATCTCTACCTTAATTTTGTTTCTGTGAATCTTTTTTCATTTTTAAGTTTTGTTGGGTGTATCAGATACTTATATTTTTATTCTACATAAGATTAAATTAAAGAGAACTATAATAAAACTATTTATAAAAGAGATCAAATCGTGGAGAATAATCAAGAAAAAATAAAGAAAAGAAGCTAAACAAATGAAATATAGCAAAATCTTAGCAACTTCGACCGCATAAACTAATCATAGAAAAAAAGGAAGAACAATAACCAAAACGAAGACAAAAATACGAAGAAACGTTAAAAAAAAAAACGAATGATATCAAATAATGAGGATCACAAAAGATAAACAAAGATGAAGAAGGAGGCCAAATAAGAAATTGTAAGTACAAAGAACTGAAGAGGAAAGAAGACGAGGAAGAGTAAAGATCAAAAAGAAAAAAAAAAAATCGAATAAAGAGCGAAAATAAAGGGAAAAAAACTAAAAAACGAAACAAAATAAGAAAAATAAGAACGTTGATTCACTAGAATCAATCATGATACCGTTGAAAAAAATTTATGAATAAAAATATTTAGTTAAAAAAACACACAATTAAGTCTTATTGCAGAAAACAGAAGTCGTTCTCTCTCTAAATTTTTTTTATATGCCTTCTCTCTAGAGCTTCAGCTGTCTTCCCCGCTTGCCCGTCTCCAGTGGCTTCTTCAGCGCCGGAGATCGGTCTTTTGTTTTTGCTTGTCTTTGTTTGTTCTGTTTTATCTGGTTCCTTCTTCGTAGTTTTCTATGGTTGAAATAGGATTGGGTGTTTAATTGGTTTATCTCTCAGATCAAGCTAGATCTAGGTGTTTTTGAGGATGTTTGAGTCCGGATCTCTCTGATTTACGGTATGGCTTTGCTGCTTCTCCATGTTTTCTCAATTTCACCAAGTTTTTGTGCTAGATCTGGTTTTCGTCTTAATTGTCTTTCGCTCCGCCGTCTGTTTCTTCGTTATTTCGTTTGAGTTCGCCTTGGTTGGTTCCTCTCCGTTCGATCTATCCCTTTCTCCATCGATGGAGGTCGATGATATACGGTCTGGTTCGTTCGCTCCTTGCAGGTTTTTTCTGTCTGATCGAGAGCTTTTTGGTCCATTGTCGCTTCTATCGAGGCGTAATTCCGTCGTTTCGACACCGCCGCATCCGGGAGAGTTAGTTTATGGCCGGATTATGAAGGGTGGTCTTTTGAGTTGGAAAGAAGTTTGAGGTTCCGAGGAGGTTCCACTTCCGTTGGTTAGCCGAGTTTTCTCGGGTAAGTTTCTCTGTTTTTTGGAGGTGTTCTCGCGAAGTTGTAGAAGTGGCTGCTGGTTTGAGTTGAAGTATGGTTCGGTTTGTTCTTCAGTTTTATGATAAACTTTGATTACCTATTTCTTTTTCTCCTTTAGGTTCTAAGTAAGCTAGTTTGGTTGATTAGTTTGTAAGTGTTGTTGGTTGTGCTTCCCTTTTCTTTTGGGCTTTTATCTCCGGAGAATTCGTTTCCGCCGGCAATGTATGCTACCATCGGATCCCAAAATCGCATCTCAGCCTGTATCTTTCTTTTGTCCTAATAAAATTTCAGATGAAAAAAAAAAAAAAAAAGTTCTTGTTGCCATTTATTATTGGGAGATTTGTGATTATAGGCTCAAAAAACCCATTTCTTGTCCTAATACACCTTTTTGATATTTACCATTTTTGACTTTATTACCCTTTTAGTGATGAAATAAATGTTTTAAATGACTTTTGTAAAAAAAAAAAAAAATTAACAAGTGTAGAATAATATGGAGAATGTTATGCTATTTTAAAAAAAAAAAAAAAATGTGTTAAACATAAGGTTTTTAAAATTTCTACCTTTTCAAATTTGCAAAGTAGAATTCATATTCTACTTGTCTCTCTCTTTTCTACTGACAGAAAAAATATGATTTCTACCTTATCTTCAATAGTCTACTGGCTGTAGAATATGAAATCTAACTTATGTTCACGTCTCTACCAATGGTAGAAAATGCTTTCTCACATAAGTTCAAAATTCCACTATTCGTAGAAAAGACATTATACGGTTTTCATATTTTCTACGATTAAGTAGAAAATGTTTTCTGACAATTTCACAAATTTCTACGATCCGTAGAGTGTATATTCTTGAAATAACCTAGATTCTACGGTTCTTAGAATGTATATTCTAAAATAACACTAAATTCTACCAACCGTAGAAATAAAGTTTATACGAGAATCTGTGAATATCTAGTCGAATATGGAAAATAAATATTTTAAAATCTTTTCAAATCTAACAGTTTTGTTTATATTATTTTAAAATTATTTCAGTTGAAAAAATTATTTTTTTATTATTCTAAAGATAAATCTAAATTGTTATTTTTATTTTGTTAAATAAAAATAAGAAGAAGAAAAAGAAACAAATGTTCAAGATGTTATTTAAAGAGTTTGATTGATATTGATGATAAATTTTACTATATTTTGTAAATAATATATGTATATCCAAATATAACTATCTATTGAAATATATTTTTTTGTCTTTCAAAAATCTATATTTCTGGTATATCTAAAATCTAAACTACTACTCCCTCCGTTTTTTATTAATGAATGTTTAACCATTATGTATCTGCAATTATTTGGATGTATCTAGATGTGTTTTGAGTCCAGATACATCCAAATAATTGCAGATACATAATGATTAAACATTCATTAATAAGGAACGGAGGGAGTATTTAATATAAATTTAAGATTTTTCTCTAAATTTTAATTAAAAATTGTTTCTATCTCATTATTAATTCCAAAAACTGATAATGGTTTTATTATTTTTTCACTTATTGAAAATGTTAATTTTAAAACAAGGTTTAGTTTTCAAATTAGAATTATTTTTGAGAATATTAATCTAATAACTCTCCATTTTTTTGTTATTTTTTTTTTTTTAAAATAATATGATTTCTGTATATGTTAAAAATATATTAATCTCTATTTTGAGGGCTAAATTTGGTAAATTTAGCATTATAAAATGTATTAAGACAAAATATGATAAAAAAAAGTTATGTGGACAAGAGGAGAATTTTTTGATCTTTTTTGCCAAATTTCCCTTTATTATTTACCTAATTAGCTCAATAAAGATTTGGTCAAGAAAACAAAAGGGAACAAGATTTGGGGGGTCAAACTGCAAAACGCTCGCGTTTCCTTTTTCTTTCCTTTTCTCACACAAGCAAATAAACATTGAAACTTCCTTCTCCGGGGAGAAGGATCGGTGAGGTCCTTCTTTGAGTGCGTACAAGCAAAGTTCAAGAGAAAGATGAGAGAGACCTCGACGAGTTATCATCTTTCTTGGTCGCATCTTCTTCTCTTCGCTTCGATTTGTCTACAGTTCGTCTTAGGTTCGTCTTCATCAGATCTGCGATTTCAATTTTTTTTTTTTAAAAACCTTAACTTTTGTGGTTTCGTATCTGTTTTGGTACAATCATTGATCTTGTAAGATTTTTTCGTTGAAATTAGGTAATTAATACTTGAGAATTAGGTCGAAAATCTTAGCTGGACTTGGGCTCTTACTAGATTTCCACAGGAAGATTTGTTTGATCTCAAGGTCGAAAAATTGAAGATTTGTTATTTAGTTTCGTAGAAATCGTCAATTTAGGCAAGTGATTTCAAGTTTAACATGTTGGGCATTAGCAAGCTCAGCAAAAAAAATTGATGCTTTCGTGATTCCATCGAACAAATTTGTCTTTTTTTAGAGTTATAATAACTTTAAGCTATGTTTCATGTTGATGCTGTGTATGACTAACGAATCTGGTTTTTGTTTCCTCTGTTGAGTCTCTCAAATTGTCAGCAGCCATTATGATACTGTATGTTATTTTTCAGGTGTTTCTGGTGATTCACAGAGTTCGAGTAGAGGAGCAAAAGCTGAATCTCATACATCTTCAAGCACGAAAGTGATCCTCGTTCTAGTCGGTTTCGGAGCTGTGGCTGGATTCTCGTTCTTTCTATACAAACTGTGGCAGAAGAAGAAAAGAGATGAGCAGTATGCTCGGCTTTTGAAACTGTTCGAGGAAGATGATGAATTGGAGGTTGAGTTAGGCCTCCGTGATTAAGTAAAAAGCAAAAAATCTCTTAACAATGTCTCTGAGGTATGGTTTCTAATTTGTTTGTTGCTTATTAGTTCAGTGATAATCTGGATAAGTAATATGATCACATTTGCAGTTTATGTAATGATGATGAGATTGTGATATATAGCATGTTTTGCAATTGACAGGTGTGTATCAGATCATGCCATGGGTTTATACATTACAGGCATTGGAGATATTTGAAGTATATATATAGGGAATATATATACTTGAAACTATGTAATTTTTGATTGATCATTATGATTCTCTTGAAATTGTTACGTTCTTTAGCGTTAGCTCAATTTTTATAAAAGAAATTTTATTCCTCAAACTTCTTTGATTTGTTTGCTTGTAAAATTATATTTTTGTTTCTGAATATCATAGGAGCAGATCATCGTTTAACTCTTTTAAGTTAGACTAGGGTTGAACCCGTGCCCTGCACGGGGTGATAGTTTCTGAATTTATATTTTTGTTAAAAGATATCTATTAAACTATTTCAAAAATTTAAGCGATGAATTTTTTTCCTTGGTTTGATTATGTCTACGTTTGTAGTGTTGAAATTAAGCATTTTAAACCAGGAAAAAGATAAACAAATTAAAGCCTTCACAGTAGTTATAAATTAAATATGATAGATAGATACATAAAATTCAAATGACTATACTATAATATAAGATATATCTGTAAATGTTAACTTTTTGATTATGTTAAAATATTATATTTTTCTAAAAATAAAAATTATAATATTCAAAATTTGGATTTAATCTAAAATATTTTATAATTATGATTAAATTAAAATATTTATTTATTCGTTCTAATCATATAGTGTAACTGAAAGACCATATTAAATCGAATAAAGTTTAAATTTTTTTTAATATTTAGATACCTACTAAATGAGGTTTTCTACGTATATGGTTGCATATAATGTAGATTTGTTTTATAATAGATTTTGTAACTATCACTCAACAACATATCCGATGTAAAATTTTAACAGTTTTAGTATTTTTTTTTGTATTTAAAAATTCAAATCATAACAAATATATAAAAAAAAACTGAATTGAATATTGATGATACAATGATTTTAAAAATAATTAATATGGTATAACTGAATTGAATATATTCCTTATTTAGTAATTTTTGTGATTATCAATTAAGGAAATAGAATAATTTTGTTTTAATTATTTGTAATTATTCTAATAAATTAAACTTTATAAACGTTATAAATAGTATGAGAATGTCTCTCGTGATTTGTGGAATCAAGGGACATTTTGCATTTTTTTCACTTATGGGCCAAGGATAATAAATGGGCCCATCTGAAATATGGCCCATGATTGACGACTGTTTTTCCCAAACAACAGAAAGGGAGAAGAAGGTGTAGGAGTACGTGGCTGCTTTAAGACCGCTTTTGATATGTAAAGAATCAAGAAGTCTCTCTTCAGCGGAAGCAAGAACAATGAGCCCGCCAAATCCACACACAGAGTCTCAGAGACACATAGCTACTCCTCTCTCTTTCTCCTCCTACTATGGCCGCCAATTTCTGTGGTTGGACACTTCATTCTCCGTTTCTCTCTAACTTTAAACCCCCAACGGTCAGATCTTCCTTCATACGATCGTCGTCGTCTTCATCAACCTCTTCCAATGGAAATCTTCCTATCAAGAAATCATTCCCTGGTCACACTCTCCCTCTCACTCAAATACACACATTTTTCTCTGTTTTCTGTAGATTATTAATTCAGGAAAGCGTAGGTGAAATTGATGAAGCTGGCAAGGAACAAAACTTGAGCTTTGATTGAAATCATGACAAATTTTCCACTTAATTGTAATGTGAACAAAAATCTAAAAATCTTGTGCAAGAATCTGTCAAATGCTGCAACAGATTTGCTCTGTTGCTTCAAATTTGAGAGTAGAAAGTGTCTTTGCTACACAATTTAGTATTTTTTGCCTAATTGAACAGTTACTGAGAGAGATCCTTAACTTATGAAACTTAAAAAAGTTTCAACCTTTGAGGGCAATGATAAATGTATGACTGTATGGTTGTTTGTGTTTTTTTTAGGGGAGCCTGAAGCAGATGTTGTGGTAATTGGAAGTGGCATTGGAGGATTATGTTGTGGTGCATTGTTAGCTAGATACAATCAAGATGTGCTCGTCCTCGAAAGCCATGACCTTCCCGGCGGCGCAGCTCACTCCTTTGAGATCAAAGGTTACAAATTTGACTCAGGTCCGTCTCTGTTTTCAGGGTTACAATCACGAGGCCCTCAAGCAAACCCACTTGCTCAAGTAAAATGTCTTTCTTCTTTCAACTCTTTTTTCCTTCTTGAAAGTCTTGTCTTTGGAGTTTGTTTTTATGCATTTTTTTGGGGTTATTGTGGTTTTCAGGTTTTAGATGCTTTAGGAGAATCACTTCCATGTGCTAAATATGATTCTTGGATGGTCTACTTACCAGAAGGAGATTTCTTGTCACGCATTGGCCCTACCGATTTCTTCAAGGTAACATTTTTCTCTTTTCTTGCTATTTTGCAGAGTTCGGATTACAAATGGTGGTGAAAGACAAGAACTTTATATGTTCATATGTTCCCATTTAGATGCTCTGTTGAAAGTTCACTATGATTCTTGCTTCACTTTGCAGTGACGTATATGAGTTTGTATGATACTGTATCACTGATCATGTAAAGGTTTGTTTTTTCTCTTCAGGATCTAGAGAAATATGCCGGCCCTAACGCAGTCCAAGAGTGGGAAAAGCTTCTTGTGGGTGCCTTAATGTGTCCAATATAAAATGACATCTACTCATCTTCTAATAATCACGTGAATATGAAACCTGCAGGGAGCAATACTCCCTCTGTCTTCTGCTGCTATGGCATTGCCACCATTGTCTATTCGCGGAGATCTTGGTGTTCTCTCCACAGCTGCTGCTAGGTAGTTGTATAAGAACCACTTATAGTCATCTCTTGTTATGTGCTTTCTTTTTTTAATAAGAGTGTTTGTTTCTTGTTAGATATGCTCCTTCTCTCTTGAAATCTTTCATCAAAATGGGTCCTAAAGGAGCGTTGGGAGCCACAAAGCTTCTCCGTCCTTTTGTGGAAATCGTTGATTCTTTGGAGTTGAAAGACCCGTTTATACGAAACTGGATTGATCTTCTTGCATTCCTCCTCGCTGGTGTCAAATCTGATGGCATACTTTCAGCAGAGATGGTAACAATAGAAGGGGCAAGAAAACAAGAATATCAATTTCTTATGTGCATGATTTGGTTTTAAACGAAGTCTTTGCTTCTTATGTGTGCAGATCTACATGTTTGCTGAATGGTACAAGCCAGGCTGCACATTGGAGTACCCAGTTGATGGTAGCGGCGCAGTGGTTGAAGCGCTTGTCCGAGGCTTAGGGAAGTTTGGTGGACGTTTGGCTCTTAAGAGCCATGTTGAGAACATTGTCATAGAGAATGGTAAAGCTGTTGGAGTCAAGCTAAAGAATGGTCAAGTAAGAAGAAGAGTTCTTGAATTTACATAATGTTTTTTTTTCAGTCTTTCTCTTTTAATCATTACTCATTTCGTTATGTAAATGTTACAGTTTGTTCGAGCTAGAAAGGCTGTAGTGAGCAACGCATCGATGTGGGACACGTTAAAGCTCTTACCTCCAGGAGCGCTCCCTGATTCATACGTTAATGGTGTGAACAAGACGCCTCAATGTGAATCATTCATGCATCTTCACTTGGGATTCGATGCAAAGGTATACAAGAAACAAGAGGAAGCAAATGATTTCTTGGTTTTTGATGTTTTCTTGATGGAACAGGAACAGGGAATAGCAGATGACCTTGAGATTCATCATATTGTTGTCAACGACTGGGACCGAGGTGTGGATGCTGACCAGAATGTGGTTCTGATATCAGTCCCTAGCGTTCTTAGCCCGAACCTTGCACCTCCGGGAAAACATGTTCTGCACTCTTACTTGCCCGGGACGGAACCTTTTGGTCTCTGGGAAGGTCTTGACAGGAGAAGTGTAGAGTACAAGAACCTCAAAACCCAACGTTCCGAGGTAACGCATTCATTTTCTTGTTTTGTTTTCTCATAAACATGAGTGGTTTGATCTCATGATCTCAACTAGGTCTGGGCATTCGGGTATTCGGATCGAATATTGTTACAGTAATAACCCCAAATAACCAAAATGTATGGGTACTGTTGGTGAAGGTGATGTGGAAAGCGGTGGAGAGGGCGTTAGGGCCCGGGTTCAAGAGGGAGAAGTGCGAGGTGAGTATGGTGGGAACGCCGTTGACGCATCAGAGGTTTCTGAGGAGGAATAGAGGAACATATGGGCCTGCGATAGAGGCTGGGAAAGGAACGTTTCCTGGCCATTCCACTCCCATTCCGCAGCTTTTGTGTTGCGGTGACTCGACCTTTCCCGGGATCGGAGTTCCTGCCGTGGCTGCTAGTGGCGCGATTGTGGCGAATTCGCTTGTTACCGTCTCTAAGCATTCTGAGCTTCTTGATGCTATAGGCTTATAGAATTATGGTATCATTTGTGTATGTTTCGTCACTTTTTTTTTTTGTTGATTTTTGACGCATACGTTTCTACAGAAAGTGGCAGTCTTATGCAGAGAATTTGAAAAGTTTTAATATGTTTAGAGATCCGTAACTAATATAATCAACCATTTACTGAAAATAATCCGTTAAAAAACCAGTGACATTACATGTTGAAAAAAAAAAAAAAAAGATATAATTGACATTATATTAATTAACTGATAGAAACATTTTCCTATCTTAAAATGAACGCCTCCATAAATACTACTAATGCACATATACTCATTTTCGGTAAAATATTTAATAATTTCGATATTTTAAAATGAATGTCTCCTTTGCTTATAAACTTTGTATTAATGAAACTTGCAAATTAAAGTGGATATGGTGGAAGCAGAGCCAAAAGAGGCAATTCCACCAGGCCCCCTATGTTATGCATATAATTAAGGGCCCCAATTTCCTGAATGATTTGTTTTTTTTTTTGGTAATGAAAAATAATATTTGGTTCAATAGCAATTCTTTCAATATTTGTGAATAAACCTCTTATAATTACAGTCTACAATAATAAATTGGGTTCTACAAATTTATTATTGTTGATTTTTTCTTGCTTTTAGATTTTAGACAATGATCTATATAAATTTAATTTTGTTTATTTTCTTTCGATTGATTAATTGTTTTTCAACTCTTATTTGTTTATATTTTTTTATAATGTAGTTTACTCAACACATTTGATTTTATTGTTTTATAAATTTCTAGCTTTACAATTCGATCAAATATATTTAAGCACTCAAAATATATAAATATCGAATACTATGTTTATTCTTTTATTAATATAGTAAATCACAGATTTTGCTTCAAACCAAATACTTTATATCTCTTTCTTTTCACAACACTACTAGAATGACAATTATTTTGAAATGGATGGAGTATGTTTTATAAAACAGTCATTTTTATAATAAGATATAAATAGATTTTAATTAAGTTTTTGTATATTTTTATAATAATTAAAAGAATTTTTTTTTTTTAATTTTGCCTCAGGCCCCTAATTAAAAAGCTTCGCAGGGTGGGTGGAGCATGGAGGTAAGTAAAACTTGGATGCATTAAAAGTGGACAGCGGGAACAAAACTTAAAGATGACGTGGCGACGCTTTTAGCGTGAGAAGGATGTATCAGCATTGATGTCTGGTGATACCGATCGAATCAAGCGAAGATGTGAAGTGAAAGCACAAAAGGAAACTGCAGTATACTCTATCAATCAAGGATATAAAAAGACAGAGAAGGAGGTTAGATCCATGAGCTTTGGCCGAAGGATTGTGAGGTGAATGAACATTCTGGCGAACTGTTCTTGGTGAGTGAATAAACGAGTGAAGCACAACTATTGTTGTGTAAGTGAGTTGGGTAGATTAGGAATTGGTCAGTGTCAAGTTGTTGGGGCAACGTTAAGTAAATCTGATTAAACAGATCTGTAACACTACAAGAAAACAGGCTTTTTGCGATGGAACTTTGCGACGGAAAT
>OVBJ01002462.1:0-17770 GCA_900406535.1 Noccaea bulbosa
ATGCACTTCCTGACTGATTCACCATATGCGTCAACGTAGCTGCATCTTCAGTTATGCCAATTTTTCTGTTAACTAATAACGCCACCGAAAGAGTTGCATCAAACTAATCAGTAGTCTAATACTAGTATTATCTATGGGTAACTAATCATCTCCTTAATTATCATCAAGCATACTAGATAATCACAACAAGCATACATATGTGTGTATATATATGTCTAAAGAACATGCATGCTTGCAAATTACAACAGTACGATGATACGGGTTAGGACTGGGTGCAAATTGCTCTTTCAGTGGTGAAGTTACTCTTTTTCTCTTCGGGCTCTTAGTGTATAAGTTCCAAATTAGATATAGGTGACAGAGGACAAGAAGAGGCGTGAGGCTTGTAAATTACTAAAGGTTTATAGCAAAAATATGAATGAGTATTTGGAAGCATTAGAGTTTGGTGGTCAAGATCGATGGAGGACAGCTTGTTTCTCTACTTTGCAATATTTTTCTACATCAGATTTTATAATATTTTAAAGATTTGATGTTTTCTGATTCTGATTCTTCTGATGAGCCCATCAAGAAAAGGAAATGTAATATTTGAATGTATATGTGCGTATTAGAGGAAATGTACGTGTTCTGTTTCATTGAGCAATAACAAGTATTCAGTTCACAACTCTGTTTCTCTTGAATCTTTTGTTATTCTTAATAAGCATGCTGTATAATCACAACAAGCATATATACATACGCCTAAAAAACATGCATATATTATATATAAGGTGAACGAAAGGAGTTCAGATTGGGTGCAATACGTTGCTCTTTTCTTGTTTGATAATACTATCTGACTCTTCGTGTATAAGTTTTGAACTGGATATAGCCTAGGTAACAGAGGGGGGCGTGAGGCTTGTATATATTACTAAAGGTTTATAGCAAAAATATGAATGATGATTTTACAAAAAAAAAAAAAAGAAAGAAAGAAATATGAATGATATTTTGGAAGCATCCGAGTTTGGCGGTCAACATCGATGGAGAACAGCTTGTTTCTCTACTTTTTAATATTTTCTACATCAAATTTTATATAAACTTTTTTAAAAATTTCTGTTTGTCCTATTATTAGGGTTTCAATTTCATCACCTCACCTGTCCCTTTCTTCTTTATTATTTTTGTCACTTCCTCTAACCTTTTATCTCTTTCCCCTCAGTTTGTTTTATTCATTTATCACTACAACTTACTTAATTATCAACTTTTGTTTTTATAGATCAAGTACATAACAAGAGGATATGGATCATGGATGCAACACTTATTAATTACGACCACTGTGGCTGTCTATGGATTCATGATCATATGGGTGTGTATTATTCTCTCGAATCGGATATGTCTACATAGAGATGTTTATGCGGTTCTCATTAACAAGGTTTTTATTTTATTTTTACGACAAGATCCAACTATCCAATCCAGTAAACAGTACACAAATTAGTAATTTTCTGTGATAGTAAATATCAAAAACTATATAAATAGTTAGATTCCACTAAAATCAAAACTATTAACTATTACTCCCTTCTTTTTTACTAGTTTTGGTTCTAAAGATGTATTTAACTGAAAATATATGCATAAACATTTTTAGAATGACAACAATAAAAAACAGATGTAGTATATGTTTTTTGATTTATATATTTTACACAGTATTTCAGATTAATATCTAGTGGGCCTCTTATTGTTAATTCATTAAGAGTTATTGGGCTTATTTATCCAATAAAGTCCTCTCAGCGGTCTTTTTTAACGAAACCAATTTCCTCCTGCCACGCGATATAGATGATGTAATCTAACGGCAACAAATCCAGCAGTCTTCGGTCAAACAAAAAATCTGACGTAAGCTAATCCAACGGTTAGGAATAATTGAATATAACGGTCGTATATTAAATGACGTAAGCTAATCCGAAATGAGCATGCACAGGCTTTTCTGTTCCTCCTCCATTTTTAGTAAATGTGTCTCTTCAAAGAGGACTGGTCATTTCTTGCTTTGTCTTCAAATTTTGTTCTCAGTCTAACGGAGAAAAAAATAAAAAATAAAAAATCTCAGTCTTGGAATTCCTCTTGAAGAAGCTCAAAACTTCCGATCTTACAGCATTTAAAGGAGTTAGATCTCGTAATGGAACCGGATTGTTCTCTACCTACCCAAGGAGACACGCCGGAGCTGGAACCGGCGCCGGCGGAAACTGAAGACCAGTGTCAAGACAGGTTTTTTTTCTCTTTTTCTTTGTCTTCTGGAAGCTCTCGTTTACGTGTTGTGGGTTTATTCTTAACTTGAATGCTCTTTGGTTGTTGTTTTTGATTTTTGACTATACTTATTAGGGTTTACGCGACTGATGAGATGGTAACTGAGGGTGATTTAGTGGGATTAGGTCAAATTAAGCTGGGGATAAGTGAAATCTTAGCTCAGATTCCCAAGAAAGCTTCATCAGTTGTTGAGTTGTCGCTTCAGAGTGAAGAAATCGAAGAATGTTTGCTGCAAAAGGAACAAAATCATGATGATGATGAAGGCAAGAAACAAGATTTAGCTTCTCCACCTACTTCTGAGCATAGAAATGAAGAAGGAGAGATTGATGAAGATGTCTCCAAAGCTGAGGAGGATCCTGAAGAACTAAATTGTGCTGATTCAGAGTTTAATGATTTCGAAAACACAATGAGCTCTTTCAAGGTGAATAAAGTATGGGCGCTTTATGATCCTGTAGACGGCATGCCTCGTTGCTATGGTAAGATCAAGAAAATTGCCAAGTCTGGATCGAGTTTTCAAGTGACGTGGCTTGTCTCTGAAGACGAAGGATCGGTTCCTGTAGCTTGCGGGAAGTTCAGATACGGGACTACGGAAACTGTAAGAAGCCATTTGGTGTTTTCTCACGAGATGAAACCGAACATACACGGCAGGAACATCGCAGTGATCCCGAGAAAAGGCGAAACGTGGGCTCTGTTTAGAGACTGGAAGAGAAGCCAACCGAAGAAACACAAGCCTCCTTTTAGATATGACTTTGTGGAGATCTTGGTTTATGACAAGGAACAAGGCGTTGGAGTTGCTTATCTTGGGAAGGTTGATGGATTCACATCGGTTTTCGACTACGCCGAGAAGCATGGATGCGTTGCGGAGATGATAGGAACAGAGGAAATGGGGAGATTCTCTCATAGAGTTCCGTCGTTTAGGATGACCGGAGATGAGAAAAATGGAGTTCCAGCTAAATCTTTCGAGCTAGACCCTGCTGCTGTCCCGAGCTTTATGCTCCGTGAGGAAGCGGTGGAAACAGAAACGCAAAGCGAGGATTTTGATGACGATGACGTGGTTGAAGTTGGGTCTAGAAAAGATGTCCCTGTTGTCATCTTAGATTGAGGTTTCGTCTTTATTTGTGAATCTCATGTTCTTTAGTTCTTGTAATGTGTAGAGGCTGTCTAATTCTCAGAAGGATCACAGTGTTTTGTTGCGCGCTGTATGATCCTTTTTTGCACTGGTCTCTGTTTCATGTATTTCGATTTTCTTATCTGGTGAAATTTGCTTTTACAAAATTGTAATTAGTTGGCAAACAAGTACTAGTAACATCTTTGATTACAAATAAACGAGTCTAACGGCTACAGATTAAAGAACCAGCTGGATTCGGTCAAATACATTTAATCTAACGGCTGTAAAACAAATGACGTACACTATGATTCCGAAAATATGTATGCATCACCTTTCAGTGACTCCCTCCATTTTCAGTAAAAGTTATCTCTTCTTTTCGAAATTTGTATACAGTCTCTCAACTCTTAACGGAAAAAGAGCTAAATTTATTTATCAGCTTTTTGTTTTATTTCCTCCAAGCTCTAAAAACTCCGATCTTTACAGCAACAGAAGGAGGTAAAATCGCAATGGAGTCGGATTCTTCACTGCTTTCCGGAGGTGACACGACGGAGATTTCTCCTCCGGCACCGGCGCGGCCGCGAAATGAAGATCAGTCTCGTGAAAGGTTAGTTTTTTTTTTTGTTTTTTTCTCTTTTTCTAGATGCTCTCGTTCACGCTCTGGCTTGCTTTTGCTCCACATGAATCATTCTGGGTGTTGTTTTTTATTTTCCATGACCGGTTGTTTTCTGATTTATGACTATGCTTAGGGTTCCGGGATCTGATTTGATGGCAAAGGAGGGTGGTTTTGTGGGGTTAGATCAAAATAAAAAGGTGGAAATGAGCAAACTTTTAGATCACATTCACGAGAGAGCTTCATCAGTTCTTAAGTTTTCGATTGAGTGGGAAGAAATCGAGAAACGGTATCATACCATGGATTATTTGCTAAAGGAACGAGCAATGGAAGTAGAGCTGAAGGAGAAATCTGTAATGGAACGGATTCTAGATCTGGAGAAGAAGGAAGAGCTGTTGAAGAAGGTTGAAGAAAGGGAGAGGAAGATTGGTTTGCTTGAAAACTCCGTGTCTGTGAGATTAGAGGAGAAAGAAAAAGGACAAGATTTGAAACAGTATTTGGAATCATCTCTCATGAGGTTGGTACTTGAGAAGGTGAGTGAAGAAGTGACGAACGACCTTGAAGAAAGAGGAAAAGAGGTTGAGAGGCTTTCTAAGCTGAACCATGAGAAGTCATGTGAGTTAGAGATGACAATGAATGAGTTCGATCTGAAGCAGAAAGTAGAGACTGAGAGAAGGAGCAAAGAAGCTGAGCAGGTGAAAGAATGCCTTAAGCAGCTCGAAGCAAGGGACAAGGAGATTAGCTTACTTGAGGAAGCCATTATAGAGTTGGTTGAAGCGGAGAAGAAAGAGGAGATCTTTGAAGCGGAGCAGAAAGCAAAAGCTGAGGAGATGGAATTGAAGAGAAAGTCTCTAGAGGAAAAGGAAAAGAAACTTGAAGAACGGGAAAAAGAGCTTGACTTGAAGCAGAGGGAGTTAGAAGAACGATTGATAGAAGCTGATACTTGTAAAGAGGAGATCTTTGAAGCGGAGCAGAAAGCAAAAGCTGAGGAGTTGGAATTGAAGAGAAAGTCTCTAGAGGAAAAGGAAAATAAACTTGAAGAACGGGAGAAAGAGCTTGACTTGAACCAGAGGGAGTTAGAAGAACGATTGATACAAGCTGATACTTGTAAAGAGGAGATCTTTGAAGCGGAGCAGAAAGCAAAAGCTGAGGAGATGGAATTGAAGAGAAAGTCTCTAGAGGAAAAGGAAAAGAAACTTGAAGAACGGGAGAAAGAGCTTGACTTGAACCAGAGGGAGTTAGAAGAACGATTGATACAAGCTGATACTTGTAAAGAGGAGATCTTTGAAGCGGAGCAGAAAGCAAAAGCTGAGGAGATGGAATTGAAGAGAAAGTCTCTAGAGGAAAAGGAAAAGAAACTTGAAGAACGGGAAAAAGAGCTTGACTTGAAGCAGAGGGAGTTAGAAGAACGATTGATAGAAGCTGATACTTGTAAAGAGGAGATCTTTGAAGCGGAGCAGAAAGCAAAAGCTGAGGAGTTGGAATTGAAGAGAAAGTCTCTAGAGGAAAAGGAAAATAAACTTGAAGAAAAGGAGAAAGAGCTTGACTTGAAGCAGAGGGAGGTAGAAGAAGGATTGATACAAGCTGATACTTGTAAGAGATCAAGGGTGAATTTGTCGGAAGAAGAGAGTAGTGATGCGGAGTCTCTTGTCCGTCCTGCAAAAAGGCAGAAATCACATAGCCATGATGACGCAAACAAAGAAAAAGCTTTGGTTTGTGTAGTTTCAGATTGTACATCTTCTTTTGATCAAACAAACGAAGCGAATGAAGAAGAGACTGATGAGGATCCTGAACAATTAAACTGTCTTGATTCTGAGTTTCATGACTTCAAAGTGACAATGAGCTCTTTCGTGGTTGGTACAGTATGGGCTCTCTATGATCCCGTAGATGACATGCCTCGGTTGTACGCTAAGATCAAGAGTATTCAGAAGTCTCCGGCGAGTCTTGAAGTGACATGGCTTGAATCTAGAGATAAAGAATCAGTTCATGTTGCTTGCGGGAGGTACAAATACGGGGAAACACAAACCATGAAAGGCCACTTGGCGTTTTCTCATGAGATGCAGCCCATCATACATGGCAAGAACTTCATCACTGTGAATCCAATGAAAGGTGAAACGTGGGCTCTTTTCAGAGACTGGAGCAATAACCCGGAACAGCACAAGCCTCCTTACAATTACGACTTTGTGGAAGTGGTGCTTAGCTTCGACGATAGTCTAGGTGTTGGAGTGACCTATCTAGGGAAGGTTGATGGATTTGTATCAGTCTTTGAACACGCTCCTCAGCATGGTATTTATTCACTCGTGATCCCACCGGAGGAGATGCATAGATTCTCTCACAGAGTGCCGTCGGTTAGAATGAATGGAGAGGAAAAAGGAGTTCCCGCTGGTTCTTTCGAGCTAGACCCTGCTGCTATTCCGACTTCTATGCTCAAGCTTGATCACTCTGTTCGTGAGGAATAAGTAAATTCGGAAAGACAAAGCGATGATTGTGGTAAAGCTGGCGAAGTTGGAGATCAAGATAGGTCTACAAAAGCTATCCCTGTTATTCTCTTATAGACCTTCTTAGTCTGCTTGTCGTATGTAGTAGTTTATTTGTTCAATGATGGCTTCTTGTTGCACAATTTGGAAGTGTTATCTTTTCAGTGTTGATTTTCTTATCAGGTGAATTTTTTTCATTTTTCTTGCAGTACTATTGTTGAAATTTAAGTCAAACTGCTGACAAACGAAGAAATTGGTAACAGAATGTGAAAAAGATTTGTCTTTGGTTACACAATGTATGAAACAAGCCTAATCTCTTATATATCATTTGGCTATTAACAATACATAATACAAAAATTTAGAGAGTGATTATCTGATACAGAACCATCTGATGTAGAGATTCTCTCCTTTTCTTCACAAAAGCAATCTCTAAACCTCCCTGAAGACTTGATCCAATCCTCAGACCATGGAGAGCAATGGCGTGTGAAATAAACTCAGAAAAGTACTTGGACAAACTTTTATGTTTTGATCCGTCTAAACCCGAACCAGATCTCGTAGTGATTAAACAGCAAGCTGTCGTGAGTTTGTTTCCCAAGATACTCAAGTCCTAAACTTGCTAGCTTCTTTGTACACTCATCTCCTCCTAACCGCGAACAAAACTTCACGTTATGCGACACGAAGATTCTCCCGTCGAAAGGCTTTAACTTTGCCACTAGCCTCTCGAGTCCAGTCCACACGAGTTTATCAGGCATGTGGAGAAAGACTGCACTTGCGTAGATCAGATCATATGTTACCTCTGAGCCAAACTTGCTAAATTCCATATCTTGCCCTCTGACTATAAGTGGTCGTTTGTGTAGAAGACCTTGAGATGGAAGCTCGTACCTCAAAGCAGCCATTAGAGAAAGCTCGTCCTTTTCAAGGCAGTGGAAATGTGTAGGGTTGAGATAGCGGATGAAATGCAAACCCACACGTAACGTGCCACATCCGATTTCTAGGACACGAGAGTTTGGTTTAAGATTGGCTGATTCAGCCAAGAACTCGAATACATCTCGCCCACCTGCCCAAGGTTCACCGTAGTTGCTGTGATGCTGCTCAACTAGTAACTCACCAGGGCAGGGAAGAGCTGTGTGGTTGTTTGCTTCATCTCCTTCGTAGTGGGATATACCCTTGTACCTGAAATTTTCAATAGATAGGAATCAGAAAAGTAATGACCAACACAGAGAAAGCTTTAATCTTTAGACTCTAAAACAGAACACTGAAAATGGGAGATCATCATTGCAAAGACAGTGACTACTAAGAATTAAGAAATGAGCAGAGAACATGACCTACAAGACAAGAGTTGATCATCAACTACCAATCTGTACATAGTAGCACCAAAGACAAGGATTCAACAAATGAGCAACAGTTTCACTTTCCAATCAACTTAAAGAGGCTATGGAGCCATAAAGCTAGTAAATTTACATACAAAGATCTTCGATTTCTCTCTTCGTATACCAAACTTACTCACTAAGCTAAACATCAAATGGAATCTCAAACCATTACTAGCCACACTCAAGTTTCCAACTTTAAAGCAGCTTGAATCTGTAGCGCTTGTAGCTCAAACAAGAGAGAGAGAGTAAAGGAGAGTACGAGAGGAAGCTTACTGTTGCAGATCTATGAGTTGTTGATCCCTGGTGCGAGGATTGATACCTTTACGGAGCTCATTCTTCTGCATATGCAAACCGTTGGATCTAATCAGATCTCTAACCCACTCGATATCTTCTCGTGTCGGGGATATCCTCTCCTCCAACCTCACATCAGCGACGCTTCCTCCGACGGATGCTACATCGGCGTAGGTCCGGGAAGATGTAGATGGAGGACATGAGCAGGACGAGAGAGAAGAAGAGAGGAGGAAGAAGACACCAGCTGCAAACGAGACGGAGAGTACAAGTACCGGCACGCTCACGAAAATTCCTTTCTGCATCGCCGGCGACGATGAAGAGGAGGAGGAGAGAAACGCCATTGCTGCCCGAAGAGAGAGATCTCTCTGGTTTAGGAAACTAGTGGAAAACGAGTCAGTGAGATAAGGATTCATACCAAAAATAGTAATGTCGATTCGAAATTTGCTTTGATTTGTGTCGTAATTAGTGAACTTAGCTCTAAATTGTTTTAGCAATAAATATTCTTATAACGAAATCATGACAATTAACGGTAAAACTGCTAAAGTTTCCTTGTTTTTACTTCATGGAAAATTATAAGAATAAAAATATTTAATACATGTAATATCTTGTTTTTTTACATTACATAAGATATCTAATTTCAAAAGATAATACATAGTTTTGTACGTAATTACCGGTCTACGTTGAATCCGCTGATCCTAAGACTTGTGCTTTTATGTGAGACAGTGAGTTTTTTTGTCAATGAATTTTTGTTTTTGGAGACAATGGTTTCTCAGGATAAGTTAGAGTCAGTTTTAATAAGCTAAGGTTTTTATGATTGATTTATCTAGGAGTTTATGAAATTTAATGAGGTTATTCTAACTTTCTAAGTACATAGATAAAAAAGGATTTTATACATTGCTAAGCTAAGTGCAAAATCCCAATAACTTTAAACCATTAGTAAATAAATATGAAGTCATTTAACCAATAAGAAAACAACACTTTTTTTTAAAGGATTTATTTATTTGTAATCTTATCCTTCCCAAATTAATATTTCGATTCTATGGGCTGATTTTACCAAGTCGAGAGTTTTCAGAGAGTTTGTGTTCCTAATTTTTCATTTTTTGTTTCGTTCTTAAAAAATATCACTTTTTTGTTTTTGTTTTTTCTTTCTTTCTTCCTCCTCCAGTTCTCCAAACGCCATCACGCTTTGGAAAAGGCTGCTCTTGTTTTTCCTTCTTGACTCCTTATTTTTTTTCTTTCCTCATATAAATTTGTGCAAAATTTCGAGTTTCTAGATCAATCTGGTTCCCAAATCCCGATTCTTCCCCNCTAGGGTTTTTGTGTGTGTGTGTCCGTTTGATAAGTGTGTCGAGTTTGCTGAATCTCGTAGTTATCATCATCGATTACATCGGAAGTTCACATAAAGGTATGTGGATTATTTCGTTTACGACTTAATCGTTTTTTTTTTTTTACATCTTCAGATATTTTCACTCGTCTCTTGTTCAAATGTTTCGTTTAGCAAGTAGTTGGATTTAAATTTAATCAATCGTAGATGTTCAGTGGGGATTGTGAAATTGATGATTTTTTTGTCGTACTGTGTATGGATCAAAAGTAGGGAGTCGTAAAGTTGAGTAGCGATGATTCTCCGTATTGGGTTTGGCCTGTTTGATGCTGATCTTCTTCTTGGAAAAAAGGTTTCATACGATTTAGCTGTTCTGTAGCCGACTATCATCTGGGACGAATCAATGGGGGATTTTGGGAGCTTATAAGTTGTTTGTTTTCCGGAATATCTATCACTCTATTAGCTTCGTCTTAGCAATATTCGTGCTCGTTTTGTTTCATTTTGGATATTGGAATAGAGCTGATGATAGGTAACTATGGTCTCTGCTTGAAAAGGAGGTTGATTTGGTCCCTCACTTGTTATTTTCTGGTTCTCGTTTCAGGATAGTTTGAAATGCACCGGGTTGGAAGTGCCGGGAGTAATGGCGGCTCTGTACGCACTCGCAAAGAGAAAAAGCTTACTTATGTGTTAAATGATGCCAACGACACAAAGGTCAGATTGATTTACACCAATATGATTTGCTGCCTTTAGGGGTTGTGTTACCCTTTCTGTGATTTTTCTTGTTTCCTTCTGGTTCAATTATATTCTTTAACCAGACAAGACTTAGAAATTGTTTGAAGTTATAGACATCTCCTTCCTCAACTCAATTCTGATAGTGCTCTTTTTATGTAATGTCCTCGGTGCAGCATTGTGCTGGCATAAATTGCTTGGATGTGTTGAAATCTAGCGATCAAAGTTACCTCTTCACTGGAAGTCGTGATGGTACACTCAAGAGATGGGCATTTGAAGAAGATGCGGCTTTTTGCTCAGCCACGTTTGAGTCTCATGTTGATTGGGTATATCATTTTAATTTAACTATATAGGGATGATTAGTAATTAGGATCCTGAGGTGAATCCTCTTCTGTTGTACATGTGATAATTTCAAACCCCCCATGTTGATTGGTCAGGTGAATGACGCTGCTCTGGCTGGTGAAAGCACTCTTGTTTCTTGTTCTTCAGACACTACAGTCAAGGTTTGCAACTTTTTTTCACAGTTGCTAGCAGTATATTACCAACATTGGTTTCTAAATGCGGCTCAATTTTCCTGTAACTTTCTAGACATGGGACGGCTTATCAGATGGAGTCTGTACAAGGACTCTCCGTCAGCACTCTGACTATGTTACTTGTTTGGCAGTTGCGGGGAAAAATGTAATTTTCATTCTTCCATGCTTTTTTCTTGATCGTTTCACCTGAAAAAAAAGTTGTTTGGTGTAGTGGTCCAAGTTGTTGGTTAATGATCTTTGCATTGTCACATTCTGATCATATCTTGATATCATAACTTTTAGAGCAATGTTGTTGCATCTGGTGGCCTTGGCGGGGAGGTTTTTATATGGGATATCGAAGCTGCTTTGTCACCAGTTACGAAACCAAATGATACAGCGGAAGATAGTTCTTCAAATGGTGCAAATGGTCCAGGGAATTCTCTACCAATTACAAGTTTGAGAACTGTTGGTTCGAGCAACAATATCTCAGTGCAGTCATCTCCATCCCATGGGTACACACCAACAGTTGCCAAAGGCCATAAGGAGTCTGTCTATGCTTTGGCGATGAATGACACCGGCTCGATGCTCGTCTCTGGTGGAACAGAAAAGGTATTTGTGCAATCTAGGTTACTGAGAATACATCGAAGAACAAGAACACAGACAATGTGTGGGTGGGTTTATGCTTTTTGAATACTACTCAGTTCTTTTTGTTTAATGCAGGTTTTACGTGTCTGGGACCCTAGAACTGGTGCAAAAAGTATGAAGCTGAGGGGGCATACAGATAATGTCAGAGTGTTGCTTCTGGACTCAACTGGCAGGTAAGTTTAATTTTTTTATCTTTCACGCCATCAATGGTTAATTTTGGGTCCTTTTGGTGCCTATTTACTTCTCTGACTGATAGATTTTCGTGTTTCTCACTTTGAGACTGCAGGTTTTGCTTGTCTGGTTCCTCTGATTCTATGATAAGGTCTGTATCTTTTCTTAGTTAGTTCATAACCATGAACCCAGTGGCTGCGATGATAATCATCATTTTAGTTCTTCTAACTGGTTCTAAATTTATTTCTAGACTCTGGGATCTAGGTCAGCAGCGATGCCTTCATACCTATGCGGTGCATACAGATTCTGTTTGGGCACTTGCATGCACTCCATCATTTAGTCATGTTTATAGTGGTGGTAGAGACCAATGTGTGAGTGAACTGCAAACTTGATTCTTTCTCTGGTTCCCTCTAGCGTCTAACTCACTTTTTTTAATACCATTTATATGTTATGTTTCCATCAGTTATACTTGACAGACTTGGCAACAAGAGAGAGCGTTTTGCTGTGCACTAAGGAACATCCGATTCAGCAATTAGCGTTGCAAGATGATAATATATGGGTTGCAACAACAGACTCTTCTGTAGAGAGATGGCCTGCCGAAGTACAGAGTCCTCAAAAAGTCTTTCAACGAGGTGGCTCTTTTTTGGCTGGGAATCTGTCTTTTAATAGGGCAAGGGTGTCCCTGGAAGGACTAAATCCAGTAAGAAAAATAATATCTTCTTGTAAATGATTCTGTTTAACCTTTTTTGAATTAGTGAGGCTAAATTTTGGCTTGTCTGCAGCCCCCTGCTTACAAGGAGCCGTCAATAATTATTCCAGGAAGTCACCCGATTGTGCAACATGAGATTTTGAATAATAAAAGGCAAATTTTAACCAAGGTGAAACAGACTTCTACGAATACTCTAGTAAGACCACCACTGATAGACTATAGCGGGTCAATGATATCTGTTTGGTTCTTCTCTTGCAGGACGCAGCTGGCTCCGTGAAACTATGGGATATAACTAAGGGTGTTGTGGTAGAGGACTATGGGAAGGTCTCTACGGACCTTAAGACTTTTTTTTTGAGTTTCTGATATTGTTATATGTATCTGATGCTGTAATTCTGAAAAATCATTAACATCCATCTCCAATATGCACCTGGAGAGGTACTTAGTATAAATGTATCTGTTTCCATGTATGCAGATTTCATTTGATGAAAAGAAAGAAGAACTGTTTGAGATGGTAAGTCTCTTGATTTAGTTTCAAAGGTTATGATTCCTTTTCCATAGCGAGGCTAGCAGATTTGCTGATATATTGTTCAATTCTGCGTTTTCAGGTAAGCATTCCATCATGGTTTACGGTGGACACTCGACTTGGATGCTTATCCGTACATTTGGAGACGCCACAATGCTTTTCTGCTGAGATGTATTCAGCAGACCTTAAAGTTTCGGGGCGACCTGAAGATGATAAGGTAGATTAAATGCCTGCATCTTGAGTTTTGTTGAAGCTAATTGGGAATGACTTTTTATTAGACTGTTACATATCATTACTAGACCTTTGCATGCAAGTTCTATTTGAATCTGTTTGTCATATTTGAATATCTTAAGAGTCAAACTAAACCTACTTTTTGTCATTGGAATATGTGATTTGTAGATTAATTTAGCTCGTGAAACACTGAAAGGTCTACTGGGTCATTGGCTGGCAAAGAAGAAGCACAAACCAAAACCCCAGGTTCCTGCCCCTGGAGATATTCCATCCGTAAAAGATACTAAAAAGAATCTTATTGCATCCAAAAGTGAAGACACTAGTGCTGCAAATGATCCGGTTTATCCTCCATTTGAGTTTCCTTCTGTCTCCCCTCCTTCTATCATTACCGAGGGTTCTCAAGGAGGCCCATGGAGGAAGAAGATAACTGACTTTACCGGAGCTGAAGATGAGAAGGACTTCCCGATGTGGTCCTTGGACGCCGTCTTGAACAATCGCCTTCCACCAAGAGAAAATACAAAGTATATGACACTACCTCGTTCTCTAATGAAAAAAATAGTTTGGAAATTTAGCGTTTTCCTCAAGAGTGTTTTTACATTTTTAATATAAATAGATAAAGCATACCGTCTTTGCTTAAATATCTTACTTTGAAAGGTCTCCAAATTTCCAGATTAAGCTTCTTCCTGCATCCATGTGAAGGATCAAATGTGCAGGTGGTCACACTAGGGAAACTTAGTGCACCCCGGATCTTAAGAGTTCACAAGGTGCACTTATCCGTAAACTAAACCTATTGTTTTGCTTGCACTTTCTGTTATTCAATGGCTTCTTGTTTCCACATGTCTGTGTAGGTTACTAATTACGTTGTGGAAAAGATGGTCCTTGACAATTCGTTGGATAGTCTAGCTATTGATGGATCAAGTGTTTCAGGAGGTCCACAGCAACTGTTTGCAGGAAATGGATTGCTACAGTCTGGATCAAAGCCTTGGCAGAAACTCAGGCCTTCCATTGAGATCTTATGCAATAACCAGGCAAGTCAGCTTCATGGAACCTAACGATGTTTAACTTCTGATGGCTGAGAGTTTTATATGCTATAACACATTACACAAACAGAATTGGTTCACTGGTCTCATTTATTTATTTGCAGTATGAGGCTGAACGAGCTTGTTTTCTGTGATTATATCAGGTCTTATCTCCAGAGATGAGTTTGGCAACTGTGCGGGCATACATCTGGAAGAAACCTGAGGATCTAATCCTCAACTACAGGGTGGCTATAGCTAGATAACTTTTGAGGTAAATGATTTGGAAAGGAAAAAAGGGTGAAAACTCATGAGAATGCATTATGTCGGTGTGTTTGTCAAGATAAATTATGTGGAGCACCACTCTCAGGCTCCATCTACTTGATGGTTGTGCTTGGGGAGGGGAGGTGATTTCATTTTAGGTAGCCTTGGTAGATTTTTTAAGTGAGCTTTTCACAACTCATGATATACCAAAGCCTTTGTAGATTGCTCTTTTCTTTTACATTTGAAACAATGATAGGGACATACTTTATGTTGAAAAATGAATATCACCATATCCTTTATTCCCCTACAGATTGCCACTGAAAGAGTTTCGAGTCCCCAATTTGGAATCTGCTGGTGCATTTAATCACATGGAAGTTTATAGGTGTTCATTGCTTGTTCATTCCGAAAGCGTAAATCTTGGTTTAGTTTACTCAGCTTCATGCTGGAGAATAATTATGTTTTTGTTGGAGCTCGGATTCATGAGAAGCGGCCATTAATACAGAGCAGTCGATAAAGGTCCAAGATTTTAGATGAGATGGTGTCGAAAACTTTACTGAGTTTGTACATTAGGTTTGAGCTTTGGAAAGAAAAAACAAAAACTTGATATCTCTGTTTATGATCGTTTCTTGAAATAATGAATAAACGAACCAGTGTTGTAGCTGAAATTCAAGATCCATTGTGAAAGCAGCTTGCCTGAGGAGTTGTCGAATTTTAGATAATTGTCGAATTTTCTTGAAAAAGTTTTCATAGGCTTCAGGCAAATACCGAGCCATAGACTTGAAACAAAACCGAGTTATATAGATCTGAAACAAAACGATGACAGCACTATCCAATAGTACCAAGCAAACAAACAAATTGTTCCCCATTTTTCATTCACAGAAGAACAAAAACCCCACTTTGTCTACGCCAAAGGGAGTAGGATTCATAATTGTCTGGTCTCTTTGAATACAAAATAGAGCAGAGTATATTGTTCTTTGAGGTCATCTGGTTTTTAACTTTCGATGGCGTTTCCATCAGCTTCGGCCATCTCACGTTCTTTTTCATGCTCCTCTGCAATGAGACAATGAAAATGCAGTTGTTACTTCCATAATAACAGTTATTTGAACTCTAGGGACCAACACAAACATCCTAATACTAACATGTCACAACATTTTGCCCTTGCATAATTTGGTTTTGGTCGCCTTCAACAGATGACAATACCAAAGGATTAAGTGGATAAAGTTGTCACTTACGCATGAGTTTAGACATTGCCTTCTGAGTCCGCTTCTCGAGTTTATCAAGCTTCTTCTGGACATCTCTTCGCAGGTCCCAGTTTGGCTTCTTTGGAGCAATGTTAACAAATGGGTCCTATAATGATAAATTTTAAGCGTAAGCTAAGGGGCACAAGTAAAACAAACAGCAGCTCCATTCATTTACAGAAAAAAAAGAGGAGCAGGCAGCAAGTCACACACCTCTTTCTTCTCCACTGCAGGTGCAAGTGCAGCAATTGGATCTTCAAATTTGGGTAGCTCTGGAGGTGCAACTTTACCATCCTGAAGCTCTTTATCTTGGGGAACATAGTTCCTAAACTTCATAGCTGGAGCTCTGTCAAATTGAAGAGAGTCCATAAGCAGTAAGCACATGACAATCAATAACAAAGGATCTTATCCCGCTTAATTGAGCAATGAAACAAATCTCATATGCTTGTGAAAACGTTCCTCTCTAAATATCTTGATAAAATAAGCAAAGAACAAAGCATACTCACTCTTCTTCGGCTGCATCGTCTTGTTCGTCTTCCTTGCTCTCGGACAGCTCCTGAGCTGCCCTTAAAGCTCTAAGCGCCTCTTTGCGAGCAGCAGATTTTTGTTCTATCGAATCATCTTCAGTACCCATAACTTCCTGCACAATTAGGTTATGTATCGACTTAAACACTGAATACAAAATCAATCCGGTAGTGATCCTACACTATACCAGCTTCCTCAAACACCAATCACACAACTCATAAAGATTTGAACCCTAAATGAAACGAAAAGGAGTCTGCTAAAATCCGCGAATCGTAACATACAAAAGGAGTCGGCTAAAATTCTAGCAAAATCAGAGGTAACCAATGAAATCCAATTGAATTGAAATATCGAATACCGAGAAAATTAGAGAAAATCAACGTGAAAAGCTGAAACCCATACCTGGAACTCTGGAAACTTCGAGCTCTATTTCTCTCAACAACACACAAAAGCAATTTGCAGAGGAGGAGGAATTTTCAAAACTAAAAAGAGAAAACGAAGACCAAAACGTTGCCGTTTTATGATATTACGAATGGGCCTTATTAGGGCCCATAAGACTGAAAATTGAAACACGCGTTTGGTCCAAACTCTAAACCCTAGGTTCAAAGTTACAGAAATACCCCTTTACAAACGCCGCGTTCTGAGTGATGTTCCGGCTCGTGTATAATAACCCTCTTAAACCCTAAATGTTCTCCTTCTTCAGTCCGCTTCTTCTCCCTCCCTCTAACGAAGCAGCTTTGATTATCTCAGGTATTGGATCTCTCTCTCCTCCTCTCTCTTCACGGTGAATACTCTTTCAATTTATTTGCTGTGGATTGTAGAGATTTCAATACTCGGACAGAGTTTTATGTTTTATTGGAGTTGTTCATATTTTCCTCTGTAATGTCGTATGGAAACTGTGATATTTGAACCAAAAGCTGGAAAGGGTTTATAGGGAATGGTGTTTATTGCTAGATTCTGATCTCAAGACATCAACTTTTGATTTAATTTGTGATAACTATTAGTTTGCGCAGCTCACTAGTTTGATTCTGATACTCAGCTTTTTCTCCGTAGCTCTCAATTGATTCAAGGGCTCTCTTAATTTTTCTTTTCAGGTATTGACTTGAGAGCTTTGTGAAGATGCTCGTACTATTCGAGACACCGGGAGGTTTTGCCCTCTTTAAAGTTAAAAATGAAGCAAAGTTGGCTAACGTTGAGGTGAATTATCTTTATTCTTTTATGGTTTCTTCTTTACTCAAACCTTTGGAAATATTGTCTTTTGTTGTTGTTCTTAATGTCATTGATTTAATATTTTTTTTGTAGGATCTGGGTAAAGAGTTCGCATCTCCAGACTCAGCACGAAAGGTGATGTAGATGTTTTCTTCTGTTTCTCTGTGCTATATTATCAATGCCTAGTTTTTTTTTTTTTTTTTTTTTTTTTTTTTTTTTTTTTGTTTTTGGTTTTTTTTTTTTTTTTTTTGTNTCTGATATCTTTTTGTTGGTGTAACAGATGGTCAAGCTAAAAGCTTTTGATAAGTTTGACAACACATCTGAAGCTCTCGAAGCAGTGGCTAAGTTGCTTGAGGGAACTCCAAGCAAAGGTCTCCGCAAGTTTTTAAAAGCTAACTGTGAAGGTGAAACTTTAGCTGTGGCTGATTCAAAGCTTGGAAATGTCATCAAGGAGAAGCTGGTTTGTATTTGATCTTTTGAGTTTGCATTAATATTTCTTACAGTTCTGTGATTTTTTTTTTTTTCTAACGAGAGTTTCAACTGATTCAGAAAATCGATTGTGTTC
>OVBJ01002463.1:0-17765 GCA_900406535.1 Noccaea bulbosa
TCGTCTATCGGGATCTGATGATAACCCGATGCCAAGTCAATCTTGGAGAACTAAGTAGAACCCCTCAACTGATCCAACAACTCGTCAATCCTCGGGCGAGGGTACCTGTTCTTCACAGTGATTCGGTTGAGTCCCCGATAATCGATAGACAGCCGGAAACTCCCATCCTTCTTCTTCACTAACAACACCGGTGCTCCCCACGGTGAAACACTCGGTCTGATGAACCCTTTGCTCAAAAGGTCCTCTAGTTGCTTCTTCAGCTCTGCCAACTCTGCTGAAGCCATCCTGTAAGGTGTCTTAGATATCGGTGTTGTCCCCGGCTCTAACTCAATCGTGAAAGGGTCTAACAGAGAAGGTGGTAACCCCATCAACGACTGAAAAACATCCTCAAAATCCCGGACAGCCTGAATATCCCCAATAACCACCTCACCACTGGACTCCGCCATAGTGATCGTCGCCAGATAGGCCTCGCAGCCTCGCCCAATCAACTGATCTGCCTGAATCGCCGAGATCACTATGCTCCCGGAAGTCGGTCTTACTCCCTGAAACACTAACCTCCCGCCATCACGCTCAAAGACCACTCTGCCTCTGTAGCAATCCAGATGAACCCGGTACTGCGATAACCAGTCCATCCCCAAAATAACGTCGTACAACTCCACCGGACTAATAACCAAATCCGCTGGCATAGACTGCCCTGCAATCTGAATATCGATGCCACTAGCACGGCCCAAAGTAGCCAAAAAACCGCCTCCGGCCACCTTGACCATTCCCGAACGCTCACCCGCGTCGCTCCGAATACCCATACTCTCGGCACACTCCGAAGTAATGAAACAATTAGATGCTCCAGAATCGAACAACACGTGTGACTCAACGCCACCTACTAACAAGGTCCTTACACATTCACAACTATGAGACCCTGTTAACACTATCACCGGCAAAATATTGCAAACAAACAACAACCGCAAAAATTAAACTTAAGAAATTACGAAGTCTGAGTCAATAGATGTACCTGTAATCGATCCGGCCTGACTCGTCTGGCCTATCTCCACCGAAGAGTGTCCTCGCAGTGCAGCACCAATCTGACCCACTGTCTGCGCTGCCGAAATCTGACTCATTGGTCGAGCCGCTACCGGCTGAACCGCTGCAACAATCAAACCCCGCAACTTGGGACACATCGGCCTGACATGTCCCGTCTCTCCACACTAGAAACACACTCTAGTATCCCGAAGCGTCTCCTTCTTGGGACAACTATACACACGGTGCTCCATGCTCCCACTCCCGTAACACGAACCACGCGGAAATCGGCTAACACCCGAAGCCTCCTCCCGACTCCTCTTCTGGCCTTGCGCAGGCTTGCCGCCCCTGCCAAAACCAGAACCGAAACTCNAGAAACACACTCTAGTATCCCGAAGCGTCTCCTTCTTGGGACAACTATACACACGGTGCTCCATGCTCCCACTCCCGTAACACGAACCACGCGGAAATCGGCTAACACCCGAAGCCTCCTCCCGACTCCTCTTCTGGCCTTGCGCAGGCTTGCCGCCCCTGCCAAAACCAGAACCGAAACTCGAACCTCGGCGCTGCTGCGACTGTTGCTGCTGGCCCCTAGGCTGGGTAGCAGGAACACTCGCAGATGGCACCACCTCCGGACCAACCTGCTCACGCTGATCCTCCTCAATCGAAGCCGTTAACTCCTCTAAGTCCGCCCTCGAGGCGTACGCGCGACCTTGACACTGCTGCCGGATACTTTTAATGAAGCCCCTGAAGGAACCTCTGAAGTATCTCGCGCTCACCACCTGCATCAACACCGGCATGCACAACGAGTCTGCTAAACTCCGCTGCATACTCGCGCACTGTACGGTCACCCTGGTTCAAAGACATGAACTGCAACAAAAACCGATCTCGAGCCTCATGCGGGAAGTACTGGCCGTCAAACTCTGTCACGAAGTCATACCACATCCAGACTGCTCTCCTCCCCGCTACGGCCCGCCACCAGAGATGTGCATCTCCACTCAGATAGTGGATAGCTATCTCTACCCGGTACTCAACTGGACACCTGATCGACTGGAAGTTCCGCTCCATTTGGGACCTCCACTCGTCAGCCTTCTCCGGACAAACACCGCCCTCAAAGAAAGGCGTACCCATCCACTGCATCTCCCTCATCATCTCAAGATAAGAGGGATGTCCAACAGCTTCACAACCATGCTGCCAGACAAAAGCCGCATTCGGCTGAACAAAACCCGCAGCCGGCTGATATCCCGCAGGACCCGTAGCCTGCTGCTGACCAACGAAACCGGCACCCTGCTGTGCCCCGGCCACCGGAGGAACACCCGGAGCTGGAGACGCGCCCCCACCTGGGACCGCTTCCGCCCCTGCGCCCCCACCAGCACTCACACTGGCATCACCCGCCAAAGGAACTGACTGAGTCACCGACGTAGTATGCACACTCGAAGCTGCACTCCCGTCTGACTCCGCCTGCTCTCCACGATAACGACCCCAGCCTCCACGGCCCCCAACTCTGCCCCCACGGGCAACACCTCTGCCACCTCGGGGAGCTGCTCTGCCCCAACGAGCGGCTGCACCGTCACCACGGCCCCTAGCACCGACACCTCTCGCAACACCGTCCATCTCACTAAAAACAGAAAAGAGGTAAGATACTAGCACAAAACCAAAAACAACACACAACTACTCACCGCGGAATCACCTGAAGCCCGAAGAGGATGATACTAAACTATCAACCTAACNTAAATTAAATAAATAATGAATCAAATCACATTATTCAGCGGAAGCAAATAAATCAAATAAATAATTCTAACAACTTAAACGAATTCAATAAATGAATAAGACACATAAATCCTATCATTCTCTTCCTCGGGCTCGATTCCGCGATCACACTTTTTCTTTACCTGCATCACATGGTAAAAAGAGATGCGTGAGTATTTGATAAATACCCAGTGAGACGATCATCCTGTCAACAGGCCATTTACGCAATTTCTAGACCATTTTAAGTCTTTTAATAATTTTCACAATTTAATAGATATTTTCCATCATTAAATATCTCTAAAATAATTATTAAATAATTCTCAAATTAAATAATAATATTAATTAATTATTAAATCCGAAAATAATTAATTAAACCAATTAAATCCATTAACCGGATTAAACCATTTGAAAGTTAAAGTTAACCGACCGTGAACCGGCCTGTGTCGACCGACACCAATCTGGTGTCGATCGACACATGTTCGACAGGTCGATCCCAAAAGCGACGAATCGCACCATAAACACAGAAAACTCAATTAAATCATCACCAACACGATTCAACACAAATTTAATCACAAAAATCATCACATAAACTAAACAAATACTCAAGAACAATCAGATCTAACAAACCAAAATTTCACATCTATCAATCACGGACCTACAGTCACATACTCACCTTGAATTTGGATTAAGGGAAAGAAGAACATGAAGAACAGAGATCAAACAACACCAAAAGCTCCAGAAAACCTCCAAAATCTCCCAAAAACTCCTTGCCTCTTTCTTCCTTTGTTTTTCCCAAAAAGTGAGCCACCAGCGGCTGCTTTTCTCTTTTAATCACGACATAGGGTTTNTACTCACCTTGAATTTGGATTAAGGGAAAGAAGAACATGAAGAACAGAGATCAAACAACACCAAAAGCTCCAGAAAACCTCCAAAATCTCCCAAAAACTCCTTGCCTCTTTCTTCCTTTGTTTTTCCCAAAAAGTGAGCCACCAGCGGCTGCTTTTCTCTTTTAATCACGACATAGGGTTTCCTCCCTAAACCGGACCAAAATTAAATCACTCAAATCAAACCGAAAAATTGATTTCGGACAGGTGTCGATCGACACCAGCCCTGGTGTCGCTCGACACCACGCCCAGAAATCAATTCCGACGTTTACGGATGTTACAAACTCAATCATGGAAGTAGATTTTATGAGTTTTGATTCATTATATATGTTTAAAACCTATGATATACATTAAGTGTACTTAGAATTGTGATGACAAACTCGTTATTATGTTGACTGAAACTAGTAATTGTGATTCTTGCAGGAACATGTGGTGAGGCAAAGTCTTCAATCTCATGAACTTGCGTTTCAGAGATAAGTCTATCACCTTCATGCTTTGTTGACGATTGCTAGTGTAAGAATATGATTCTCGACAGTCCTTGATTTGGGTTGGTTTATGTGATGACTGGTTCTTATTGTTTTTGGTTTTGTTTTGTTTCTTAGGTGCATGGAAATTACACAGCAGATGATGTTGGTGTGAAGATCAGATCTACTGCTTTAAGAGATGAGATCATCTTCACTTATTTTGTTTTCTTTTTTACTGCTTTTGTTTGTTTATTTGATTAGAGATAATTGTCTAGCTAATGTTTGTGTTAGTTGTCACTTGTTAGCTGTAAATAAATGCTTCCATTGATAGTGTTAGCTGGAACCTCTTTTTGAAAATTTTTAACCTTTCTCTTCAAATCATGTCTCCTTTCAGCGAGTATAAATGATTGCATTGTTAGTGTTAATTTTTCTCTTCAAATAATGTCTCCTTTCAGCGAGTATGGTTGAGACTTGACTATTGTAGATGGCTAATGACTTGTTAGACTTGCTTTAAGTAATAAATGTGTGTGATGTGTTAGATAATTGTCAATATGGTTGTGATGAATGCTTGGTATTAATTTATTATTAGTGTTAATAAGTTTTGGTCTTTAAGTGCACCTTCTCTTGTTTTTCTTCTTTCTTTATAATCTGTGAAACACAATTTGTAGTTGTAGAGAGCCGTTATAAACCAACTCCTCTTCTCTTTGTTCTCAACTTCGAAAAACAACTTCTCTTATCTTTCTTATCATTCATTTTCTCTCTTCTTCGTCATTTGAGGATTCTAGTCTTGTTGGACTTTTGAATAGTCAACAAGATCCTCTCCTTTCTGATCCGTATATTCATAATAGCTTTCCTCCTTCCGTTGAACTTGGTTCATCCCAAGTCCCTCCCTGTTTTTATCAGTGCACTCAAGAGGCATCGGCCATTGAAGCCATTCCTTGACGACGTAAAGAAAGGCAGAAATGGACTCCATCGGATGATGTTCAGCCTCATTAGCGCTTGGTTGAATACGAGCAAAGATTATGTCGTCGGCAATGAGCAGAGAGTAGAGACCTTCTGGCAACGCATTGTCCACTACATGGCTCCAATGAGTAGAGAGCCAGGTCACTGCAAGTAACGGTGGCAGAAAATCAATGAAGTGGTCGGGAAATTCTGCAGAGCATATGACGCTGCAACAAGAGGGAAATCAAATGGTCAGAACGATGACGATGTCCTTAAAGTGGCCGACGATATCTTCTTCAATGACTACGGGAGAAGATTCAACCTTGGACATGCTTGGAGGGAGCTACCGTATGACAAGAAATGGTTATCCCTTTCTAGACCAAAAACTGATGGAACGAATAAAAGAAAAAAGTGTGATGATGGTTCCCAAGCAGGAAACTCTGACGACTTCACCAGTGTTGATGACCAAGCCAGGGAACGTCCTCCATGAGTTAAAGCAGATTAAAACAGAGGCAAGAAGAATGTATAAGAAGGCAAGTCTGTGTTGGACCTTGAAAAGCTGGACAGCGTATGGTCTATCAAGAAGGCTGACATAGCTTTGAGAGAGAGAGACATGGCTTTAAAAGAGAGAGTGTCAAAGATGGCTATGCTAGAGAGTATTCTTGCAAAGAAAGAACCTCTTTCTGAGATTGACGAAGCCATAAAACATAAGCTATTTTCCGAAATGTTTATGTCAATCACGAGATGAGAATGCCGTGATGAAAATGCTATCCCAGGTGTGTATTTTGTTTCAATGATGTATCTTGTTTGAATGATGTATTTTGTAGTTCCCTTTTATGTTTAATGCGTCTTATTGAACTATTGTTGTACTAGTTTTAAGTCTTTTGGTTTCTATGTTCTTGTGTTCTTAGAATTCGCTTGTGGTTCTTCTGTTCTTAGCTTAATGTTTAATGTACTAGTTTTAATTTCTAACTCTGGTATGTTCTATATATTCAAAACATGTTTTAAGTTTCTGTTATGTTTTTGTCTCTTTGCAGGTTCAGTTTTGTGTGTGACGAGTCAAAACATGTCGGCATGATTAATGCCACAAGATGCCTGAAGAAGAGTCAGGGATTTTTAAATTTGAAGAAGAGTCAGGGATTTTTAAATTTGCTGGTACAAATTTGAGACCACAAGTTTTGTGGGATGTGTACAAAAAAACTCACGGATTTTGTTTATTTGTTGTAAAAAATATAGACCACAAGTTCTATGTTTTCCATTTGCTATTTATACACTTGCTGCAATCAAACAAAATGTTTATGTGTTCTCTCTTTCTTCCTCTCCTATTTTTATAAATTTTTATTTATGAGCACAAGTCTTCTTTATCATTTCTTATTACTTGTTAAAATCATTCTCTTTGATCAAGTTAATTTTCAATCAAACTTTACACAATTTCAAAAAATTTAAACACAATTATGGCGTCTTCATCACGTGATCCTTTTAGCGATTCAATTGATCTACATTTTGACCAAATGATTGATCAATATCTCGATCAATCTTTTGAAAATTTGTTAAGTGGTTATGATGATTAGCAAAAGGCAAAAAAGTCAAGGAAGAAACGTATCTTTATTGAAAGAAATCGTGAAGAAGTTCACACCCGTTTATGGAACGATTACTTCAGCGAAGCTCCCACATACCCTCCTCCTTTGTTCTGACGACGTTTTCGAATGAACAAACAGATGTTCTTGAAGATTGTTGCTGGACTCTCCGGTGCATTCGAATTCTATAAACAAAATGGAGATGCAACAGGCAGGCCCGGTTTCTCCGACATACAAAAGTGTACAACAGTAATTCGTCTCTTGGCATATGGTTATGCGGCTGATGCGGTTAACGAACACCTCCGGATGGCTGAAACTACTGTTCATCAATGTTTGATGGAGTTCGTCGAAGAAATAATATCTGTGTACGGCGATAAGTACCTAAGAAGGCCCACAGCAGATGATCTTCAACGACTACTTGTAAGGGAGAACAATGTGGATTTCCCGGGATGATAGGAAGCATCGACTGTATGCATTGGGAGTGGAAGAATTGTTCTACCGCTTGGAAAGGCCAATATTCACGTGGTCCAGCAAAACCGACAGTCGTTTTAGAGGCGGTAGCTTCGTATGATCTCTGGATATGGCACGCATTTTTTGGACTTCCATGTACCTTAAACGATCTTAACGTTCTTGATCGGTCACCTGTTTTTGATGATATAATTAACGGGGTAGCTCCGCAAGTGCATTTCTCTGTCAATGGACACGAGTATGGTTTGGCTTACTATCTTACAGATGGTATTTATCCAAACTGGTCAACTTTTATCCAGTCTATTAAACTTCCAAAGGGTCCAAAAGCAAAACAATTTGCTAAACGTCAAGAAGGTGTCTGAAAAGATGTTGAGCGTGCTTTTTGAGTCTTGCAAGCACGATTTACTATTGTCAAAAACCCGCATCTTTTATGGGAAAAAACCAAAATTAGAAAGATTATAAGAGTTTGTGTCATACTACATAATATGATAGTAGAAGACGAACGAGATACTTACCGTTATCGTGATTACATAGCAGAATTCCGACAAGGAGAGGGAAGTGCACATGTAGATGCACGGGCTTGCATAAGGCATACAAGTCTTGAGGAAATTTTGAATGCTCTAACTAGATTTCGTGATAGAAAAGTGCAACAACAACTGCAAAATGATTTGGTTGAACATATATGGCAAAGGCATGTCAATCGTCAAGATGTCGATGATGAGGACAATTATGATGATGAAGATGAAGTTGAAGTTGATGATGACGATGACATTTAAATTTGTCTCTCGTGTTTATGATTTTAAAAATTATGTTTTAAATGTTTGATGTAAAATTATGATTTAATTTTCAATCAATGTAAAATATCTTATATATTATATATGAATAAACTTAATTCACAAAAATATATATATATATTAATAACAGCTAAGAAACTTTACCAATAATCTATGCGAAAATAGAAATCTTTTAACTATATCTCTTAACTTAAATTTATTATTATTAAATTTGTTATTACAATAATACTAAGATACAATTTAGGTATCCACCAATAAAAGCAAAATTATTAGAGCAAGATTATTGAGGATATATTATCAAAGTATCTTATCTCAAAAATATAATATTTCTATTAGTATTTAATTAAAAGTATTTTAAAACTTAAGAAAAGTATTTCAATATCTCTTATATAAAATATTTTTCTTAAGTTTTAAAATACTTTTTAATTAAATACTAATAAAAATATTGTATTCCTGAAATAAGATACTTTGATAACATACTTCAATAATCGTGCTCTAAAAAGTTCTCGAACTACTTCTATTTATAAAGTGGCTATATTAAAATTACACATATTGTAGAGCTCGCGAAAACCTGTAAGATTAATTAAAGACTTTGTCGGGTTGTTGTTTTCTAAAATGTTGCTTACTAATGTAGATGTGATAACATATTTTAAAAATCTTTTCTTTATAACAAATTCAATTTTATTGATATCATCATGTTTTTACTTTTTAACCAAGAAGAATGGTAGTACTATATGGTTAATAACAAATCATATTTCTTTAAAACCCGTGCATGACACGCAGGTAAACACCTAGTAATAATATTAAACTACATATCCGGTGATTTTATCAAGATTTAACGTTAATACAGAAAAGTCAATAGAGAAACTATAAAAATAAATAAGTGACGTGTACACTCTAACGCCCCCAAAATAGAGTATGCTAGTGTGTCATCGAAATAAAGTAATTGTCAAAATCTATACTTAGCTTTTCTTTTTCTTTCTTTCTTATCTATAATTTTCATGCTTGATTTTGAGATGTATGGCAAAAATTAATGCTTGATTTTGAGATGTATGGCAAAGGATGCTATCGAACAATTTGGGGCCCCACTTTGCCAGCTCAGAGCTGCTATTATAACCACGTGGCTTGCATATCACTAAACATGATAATTCTTCACTTCACTTAGAAGTGTTCAATCCGGATATCGGTTCAGTTTCGGATCGGTTTTTTCGGTTTTTGGTTTTTCGGTTAATAAGAAATAGCTACCATATTATATCCATACTTACTTCGGTTTGGATCGGTTTGGATATTTTCGGTTCGAATAATCTCTGTTTTCGGTTTATTTGTACTTTTTGTATTTTTTTTTTTTTTAGGTTTTTAATTTTCTACTAATATAAAAAATCAAATTAAAATAAAAAATGCAAACACATGTTTTATTTTAAAGTTAATAATTTATAATTTTATATGAGATTACTCTAAACTAATATTATTATATATCATATGCGTATACAATATATATACTATTATATTAACATATAGAGATATTCCGGTTTTTGCGGTTTCTGCGGTTTTTGCGGTTAATATCCAAACCATACAAATATCCACGGTTTATATAAAATTGCATCCATACGGTTTATACGGTTTATCCAAATCCAAACCATATGACCTATTTCGGTTTGGTTCGGTTCGGTTCGGTTCGATTTTACCAAATTGAACACCCCTAACCTCACTACTAAACATGAACCAACAAAAAATTGCCATTGTCAAATAAATAAATAAACGCTAATGTAAGAGCTCGTTTTCCTCTTTCTTATGACAGACATTGTTGCCCGACAAAAGATAATCGTATTATACAATAGACCTTAACTAGTGATTTAAATTGATTTTAAACATTACCATTACTGAAATATTCGTTTAGTAGCTAGCTATACACAGTTTAAAACTATATATTTACCTTTAAGATAAGATAAAGTTGGATGAGGTGTGGGGACTTGACTCCGAAGTTCATCTTCATCGTTGGATTCCTTTTTTTGTTTCTATTCTATTTTAAGGATATGAAAAGACGTATAATATGCACAAGTTGGTACACAATATGATATATATATATATCTCCAACTTGGCAAGAAGTGTATTTCTTAAAAAAAAAATTATTTGTTTGCTATCACTAGGTTAATAGTGCAACTAATGCATATCGTGTAGTGTTTAAAGGTGTTTATAGTACTCTCTCCGTTCCTTAATAGTTGAAGTTTTAGAAAAATATATCTGCAATTATTTGGATATATTGAACTCAAAACATATCCAGATATATCCAAATAATTGAAGATACATTTTCTTAAAACATCAACTATTAAAAAGCGGAAGGAGTATGAACTAAAATGTCCTAAGAAAAAATATATTGCGGCGTACAAAATCAATTTATTTTGGGATCAACAAAAACCTACTCCAATAAGCATGAAAATCCTATTGTGTTAACAAAAAAATAAAAGACTCGGAATGTAAAAAAAAAATAGTTGAAAGTTATATCATCTTGAAATCCACGTCATCAAATTCTTTACGCTTTTTCTTTTGACCTAATTTTTCGGGTGTGCAGTGTGCACATTAGATCAGATGTGAAGGTGGGTTTGATATGCATGACATATACGTTATGATATATGCATGACATCGCCAATGGTAATATTCGGAGAAAGAAAAAAACAAGTTAGCCGTTTTCAATTTTATTTCAAAAATCAAAGACACTGTGTGGACATTATCATGACATGGGTTTGACCCAAAAAGCGAAGCTTAACACAGCTTTGACCTAACCATTCATTTGATGGATCTATTGTAAGCGAAGAGAAACGATACTGATGAATAAGCTAATTAACACCAGGTGCCGTGACACGAAAGCTATCAAGTGAAAGAAACCCCAAATTCGCTTACAATTTTTCTTTTGTTCGTACACATCACTTTTTGATCTCTTTTTTTTTTTTTCGTATACATCACTTGGCGAACACAGAAGATATTAATTAATTTAGTTTTTATAGTTCACTTTTTGACTAATATATATATAAGAAAGCCATAATATATAGTTCCCTATATATATACTCTGATATCTCTTAGTTTTACAATCTCCTCTGAGTCTGATGACAAAAATTAGAAAACAAAAAATTGATGATAATCGAGAGTCTGCGTCATCAGCTCGTGTTTGTTGGTCGTCTTTCTCTCATCTGTAACGGCTTTTTGAGGAGGAAAAATATCCCGCCTAACTCAACCAATTAACACAATAACACGTGTCGTTTCGTGGTAGTTTTATCCGTATGAACAACGCTTTCCATGTTATACCATCCAGTGAACTCACCCCATCATTCACTTCCACGTGTCTCTTCTTCTTGACCAAAACTCAATTCGGCACATACGCATTCAAATATTATCACTTCAAAGTTTAAAACAATTTTATTAAATAAAAATATTGTTCTCTCGTAAGTTCCCACTTCTCACATTGATGTAACTATATTCAAAGATTAAAAAAGGATTATTACTGCTTAAATCGCAGAAAAAAACACAAATGTAAATTCTTAGCAACCTCCTAAATGAAAGTACGAATATTTGTGAAAACTTCAAACTATCTCCCTAACATTTGGGAGAAATCATACAAGGCGGCACAGTCTCACACAATTTTACATTTTTGGTTTAGGTCAGACAAACGATATTACATTTATTATTATGATATGATAATCAACTTTCTAGTATAGGTTCAACGAACCCAAGGAATCGCATAAATCACGACGCTCTAATTGATACACGTGTCAAGATAAACACAAAAGTGGGACCCGTAATGAGGCTGCACGTTAACGAAGATTGGGCGGCGGTGTAGAACTGCATATATATAAATATACATTCACACTAGTAACAAAGCTTCGAAATCTCAAATGTGAAAATACCCCAAAAAAAAAAAAAAAAAAAAAAANAAAAACTCAACGAGATATTTAAAAGTGCAGATAATTTATTTATTTGTCCGAGAGAGAAGATAAGAAAAATGGGTATACAAGAACTGGACCCGTTAGCCCAATTGAGCTTACCACCAGGCTTCCGGTTTTACCCGACAGACGAAGAGCTGATGGTTGAATATCTCTGTAGAAAAGCCGCCGGTCACGACTTCTCTCTCCAGCTCATCGCCGAGATCGATCTCTACAAATTCGACCCGTGGGTTTTACCAAGTACGTAACCTTAACCGCCCCGGTTTTGTTTTGTAAAGATATTTTGCGGTCTAACTAATCTGTGTTGTTTGATTTATTTTATATAAATTGGTAGGTAAGGCGTTATTCGGGGAAAAAGAGTGGTATTTTTTCAGCCCGAGGGATAGGAAGTACCCGAACGGGTCCAGACCCAATCGAGTTGCCGGGTCGGGTTATTGGAAAGCCACCGGTACCGATAAGGTTATCTCAACGGAGGGAAGAAGAGTTGGTATCAAGAAAGCTTTGGTGTTTTACGTTGGCAAAGCACCAAAAGGCACCAAAACTAATTGGATCATGCACGAGTATCGTCTCATCGAACCCTCTCGTAGAAACGGAAGCACCAAGGTAAACTTAAATGTTTTTAAATAATGTATTTATACTTTTTGTTTATTCCAGTGAATTTTTTTTTTTAATTAAAAATGATATTTTCATTTTCAGCTTGATGATTGGGTTTTATGCCGAATATACAAGAAGCAATCAAGCGCACAAAAGCAAGTTTATAATAGTCTGATAACGAGTGCTCGAGAATTCAGCAACAATGGTTCGTCGACGTCATCTTCATCTCAGCAATACGACGACGTTCTCGAGTCGTTACATGAGATAGACAATAGAAGTTTGGGGTATGCCGCCGGTTCATCAAACGCAGTGCCTCATCATAGTCATAGACCGGTCTTAACCGAACAGAAAACCGGGTTTCACGGTTTAGCCAGGGAGCCAAGCTTTGAGTGGCCGAATTTTGGTGGACATCACTCGCTCCCAGAGCTCGGACTAAGTCAAAACGCTCCGAGGCTCCGTCACGGCGACGGTGGTGGTTATTTTCACGGCGTGAAGACTAACGAGGAAGACGATAGGACGCAGCAGCAGGCTCATCAGGGTTTTAGTGTTAACCCAGTTAACGGATTTGGGTACTCGGGTCAACAACCTAGTGGTTTCGGGTTTATGTGATTGTGTAATGGTTACGTAATGAAGAAAGAACATAATTTCAATTTTTTTTTTTTTTGTATTAAGTCAGATTAATTAATTTAGTACTGTAGAATTGGATTCTTTGGGGTTGTTTAGGTTAAGGTTCTCATCACCACTTGTATACTCTCGTCCTCATTTGTCCTGACAGATATAATTTTGCAATTTATAGCTGGATCCTTCATATTATTACTTTATTAGCTTTTTACAAAACATATCATATATGGTCTGTTTGCTTCGTAACTCCTGCACAAGCAACATCTGTTATGGATCCACTTCAATTATTTTTGAACAAAACTTTATGACCTTGAGCAAAGTTATAAGTTTTGTCGTTGTTGGCAATAAAATTTGACTACAACTTAGTTACTTTAAACAATGAAATATTCTTTTGAAAATAGTTAAAAATTGCATCGCCAAAATGTATCGTTAAACCTGCGATTATATACACAAACATGATTTAATCGATATCATTTGTTTATTCGTTATTGACGACAAAGAATATCTACTAAACAACATATATGATATATTGATATACATACATCGTTTGTAGCTTATGCTAACAACAGCTAAGCGAACCGGACCAACTTTTATTTATTTATCATGCAGTGATGTCTCGCCTAGGACACTAGTATATTTTATTTTATTTCCTTATTAATTTTAAAACAAAACAATTTATATTTAGTATAAAATATAAACACATGACAAAAAAAAAAAAAAAAAAAAAAATTCCCACGAGAAAGTTGTGCATAGATTCGTTTATGGACGATGATATATGCAAAGACCCAAGGTTTGAAATAGTCATGTTCATATACAGCTGTTCGTCTTAGAGATTCAAGAAAGTTAAAAATTTGTTAAAGATATGTATATTCTTTTAAGAGAAATTTTAAGAAATACATATTTTAGGGTGCATATTTTCAAAAATATACTTCTAGCATAGTAATTTTCAAAATTATATATTTTTCTAATTTTAATATATAAGTTTGAGTTTACTAATCTTTAACTAGAGTTTAGAGTTTATATTTAAGGGTTTAATGTTAGATTTTATGATTTGAGATTTATATTTTTAGGGTTTAGAATTCTTTTACTTAATGAAAAATGTATTTTTGAAAATAGTCATCCTAAATATGTAGTTTTTAAAATTGAAATTTCAAAAAGGTGTATTTTTAAAAATTTTCTTTGTTTTAAATTTTAATGGGATTATGGGAATAAGATGGACAAATTGAGATTATTAGATGACCAAATCTTAAAGACAAATTGGGATTTTGGAGATAAGATTGGAGGACCCTTTGAGTTTTCCGGAAATTGCCCGAGTGGGTCAACGTGGGCTGCTTCTTTGACCTGCTTGGAATAATTTCTTTCCTAAAATAGTAGCAGTTCACATCGTACAAGTTTCGAACACAGCAACGCTTTTTGTTCCTCTAAATAGATTTGCGTAACGCATTTTAAATAGCTAATAATACTACTGAACTTAGTGTTTTATTATAAATAAAAAACGAAACAAAATTTTTCATTGTTTTTATTTAATAATAATGTACTCATTTAATGAAACATGAAAGAAACACTATTTTTAAAAATTAGTATCCTGTTTTGACGAAAAAAACAATATCCATTAAGTTGAATTTTGGGAAATTTTCAAAAATACACTTTTTGAGTTGTCAATTTTCAAAACTACACTTATATGATGACTATTTTCAAAAATACATTTTTTTTTATTGAGTAAAAGAATTATACACCATAAAATATAAACCTCAAACCCTAAAATCTCACTTTGAACCCTTAAATCTAAACCCTAAATCCCAAAATCTAAATCCTAATTAAGGATTAGTGAACCTAAAATTATAGATTAAAATTAAGAAAAATGTAATTTTGAAAATTGCTACATTAGAGGTGCATTTTTAAAAATTTGCACCCTAAAAGATGTATTTCTTAAAATTACTCTTGAATTTTAAGGAATTCGTTGACTGTTAGAATATAGGAATATAGAATATTTCCTTAAGTCATATATGTAAATCTATACCTTGTAGATCAAGCCTTGTACTCCTATATAAGGCTATTGTTAATAACATAACTCTCCACAGAGATTCATAATATTACATTGACTTTAAATGTTCAATCTAGAGAATATCTGAAAATGTGATTAGGCGACTGTTAGTTACTTTCAACATCTCTAACTCACAATCATCCTTCTTTTCTACAACTAAAAATCTTATTCTTCGATTGATTCATGCTTTAAAACAAAAAAATCAATAATATCTTCTTATTTTCGACAAACAAAATTGCCAAAAAAAAAAAAAAAAAAANGGTGTAACATCCGTAAACCAGATTATCGCTTTTGAGAAGCGGTGTCGATCGACACCAGGTGTCGCTCGACACCAGGGGAGGTGACACCAATAGTTCAATTCGAGTTCGGTTTGATTTAATTATCCTTGTTTGGGCTGGGTTGTGGGACAAAGCCCTAGTCTCGAGGCTTTAGGCAAAGTTTCGCCTCTTTTGTGAGTTTTTTGAGTTTCTGGAGAGGAAAAGAAGCAGAGAGAAGAAGTGGTGTTCTTGAGTGTTTTCTACGGTTTCTGGGAAAATCTGTGCTATTCATCTCACCTTTCATCTTCACAATCCTTCATAAGGTGAGTGCATGACCATATGTCCGCAGATTTAAAGATTTGTGAAATTGGATTATGTTACTGGTGAAGTTTATGTAGTTTTCATGTTGATAATGTGATAATCGTGGCTTGAATCGTGTTATTTGACAATTGTGATTATTATCTGTGTTTATGTGCTTGAAATTGTTCGAACAGTCGATCTTCTGGATCGGTGTCGGTCGATACCAATCGACCGGGTGTTGACATTGGCCAGTTTAATCCAGTTATCTGGAGATTGAATTTAATTAAATTGATTAAATGGTTTAATCTGGTTTACTCGATTTAATTGAAATTAAGTGGTTTAATTGTGAAATTAATTAATTAGTGGTTAATTAATTAATTAAATTGGTTTATAATAATTGTGAAAATTATTTCAAGTGTTGAAAATTATTACAATAATTTTGTTAATTATTTATTAATTGTGAAAATTATTTAAAGTGTTAAAAATTATTTATTATTTAAGGGAAGTGAATTTAAAAATTGTGGTAATTATTAATATTGTTAAAATGTGTTAAATTACTTAAATGGCATGTAAGCGGGGTGATTGCATCACTAATTATTTATTAAATATTTATGCATCTCTTTTTCTTAATGTGATGCAGGTAAAAAGAAAGTCTGATCGTGGAATCGGCAGAAAAGAGGATGATAGGAATTGTTTTTGTTTAAGTTATTTGTTTTGCAAACCTGGTGTTTAGGTTGCTAGTATTTTCACTATTTTGGAATTTGAATTTGGTTGTTTGAATTTATTTAATTATTGGAGTTTGTTTTAATTGAGTTTTTCCGCACTTGATTAATTAATAAAAAAAAAATCTTGGTTCTTTTATTTTGGTATCAGAGCGTATATGGTTTTAGTACTATTAGATTGGGTGAACTGGACTATGTGTTAATTGAGTAATAGTGTTTAGTCAGTTAGTAGTCTAGTATCATCCTCTCGGCCTTCAGTGATTCTGCGGTAAGTGTGTGTTTTTGTTTGGTGAGTTGTTGTGTTTTCCTTTCTAGTTGCTCATCTTATGTACTTTGCAAGTGCAGCGAGATGGATGCAGGTGATGCTAGAGGTCGTGGTAGAGGTCGCTGCAGAGGCCGTGGTAGAGGCGGTGGTCGTGGAGCGCAGGCGGATTCGAGAGAGAATGCAGTGCCTAATGTGACGACTGCGTCGGTGACCCAGTCAGTACCTTTGGCAGGTGAGGCCAGTGTGAGTGCTGGTGTGGGCATGGGGGTTGGGCCGGGCCCGGGTGCGGGTGCAGCTCCAGCTCAAGGTCTAGGTGACCAGTTTATGGGGACCCTGACGAAGATTTTGGCACGTCTTCCGCAGGCGGTTCCACAGCAGGCGCCAGAATTTCCTCTGGTGGCCGGAGAACAGCAGGATGCCGGTTTTGTTGGGCAGCAGTGTGCTGCAGGTTTTGCTGGCCAGCATGGTGCTGCGGTTTTGGGGAATCCACCTTATCACGAGATAATGAGGGACATGCAGAGGATCGAGACGCCTTTCTTTGAGGGCAATGTTGGCCTGGAACAAGCCGACGAGTGGAGATCGAGACTGGAGCAGAAATTTCCTGTCGCTCAGGTGTCCACTGGAGTACTATGTGGAGATAACTATTCACTATCTGAATGGTGACTCACATTTGTGGTGGCGGGCCATTGCGGAGAGGTGATCAGTCTGGTCTTGGGGTGACTTCATGACGAACAGTACTTTCCGCAGGAGGTTCGGGATCGGCTTTTATTGCGATTAACGTTTTTGACCCAAGGTAACCGTTCGGTGCGCGAGTACGCAGCGGAGTTTAGCAGACTGATAGTGCATGTCGGCAGTAGTGTCGGGGGTCGTGCGTACGCTTCGAAGGCGGATTTAGTGGAGTTGGCAGCTTTGATTGAGGAGGATCAATGCGAGCAGGTTGGTCCAGTGGTGGTGCCGTCTGCGATTGCTCCTGCTATCCAGCCTCAGAGTCAGCAGCAGCAGCAGCAGCAGCGCTGAGGTTCGAGTTTCGGTTCTGGTTCTAGCAAGGGAGGCAAGCCTGTGCAAGGCCAGAAGAGGAGGCTTAATGATGCAGCAGCATCTCAACCTTTGTGTAACACATGACTGCGTTTGTGTC